>JACXGM010002948.1:0-20592 GCA_016801145.1 Umbra pygmaea | reverse complement strand
TGGGAGGGCTAGGCTTTTTAAAAGTTTGCGTGTATGCTATTTATTACAGGTCACGTCCAAAGCATTTAGCCGTCGTCGTCTAGGAGGCAGCACAGACACAAACACATCCCTGTGCTCTGACACAGTTTAGGTCACACTCTGTCCTTGCCTATTTGCCGTAAATCCTGCTCTAACACTGGGCTTCCCAGACATGCAGTCAAATTATATTACCTCTCAGAACAAGAAAGGCAGGAGCGGGTGGTGGAATAAAGAGAGGGCAAGTGAGGGAACGAGAGAGAGAGAAGTGCGGCAGAACCAGGTAACTGCGTTCTGAGACACAAAGCCATTGGAATAAACATGAACGTTAATGCCACCTAAAAATACGAAAACGTATATGACCATTTCCCCCTACGGGGATAATGTCAGGGATCCACTTACACATAATGTGTACAAAAGGGTGGAAATAGACAATTTAGACAGCACAAATAATTCTACTAATGTATTCTCATAGCACAACACAATCCATACATGCTGAGCTGAATTAGGACTATACAAACTTTCAAAATCCATAAAAAAGCCATTCAATTTTACAACAACCTGAAGCAATTCTCACATGTTCCATAACGACGTCCTCACCTACAGATTGATGAACATACAAGAGCCAGTTCAGTCCTGCTAACGTCCTGGCAAATCTATGAACACTTTAGAGACATATTTCTTATGGCTTATTGCACCGCAAATAATTTGAAAACAAATAAAAAACTGGTATTGCAATGTGACTGTAAGGTAAAACAATGGAGTACCTACAGTTCAACATTATAGGAATAACTAATATTCATCTGATTATTAATTTTCCCTTAATATTCCCTAGACCTTTGATACTGTAGATGCAACATTTCAAATATATAATTTTGTCTTTATTAAATTATTCTAACATTGACTAATTAGGGAACCAAATGCATTAGGTAAGCAAATTGAATAACAGGCAAATGTATGTTAGACCAAGTGGCTAGCGATGTTTATATACAAACATTAATTAAGGGGTATCTGTACCATAAACACTATGAAAGAGGTTAGCTAATTCCGCTTTTAAAATAGATCTATGATTTTGTGGAAGTGTTGGAGACACTGTTTTTAAATGGATTATAGTGTGTTTTCTAACATTAGGGTAGAATTTTACCAGTGTTGGGTAAAGTAGCTTGTACAGTTACATTCCAGTTACTTGCTGAGTTCACAAGTTTTGGGAAGTCAATAATTAAGACAAAATGATCAGGTAAATGGAGTTCATATCTTACTGGTGACCATGATTGATATTTTCTTTACTCTTTCTATTTGTTTTATAGGTTACTTTTAAGATATGAACTGCATTTACATAATCATTTTGTCTTACTTAGGGACTTTCCAAAACTTGTGAACTCAACATGTAACTGGAATGTAACTGGAATGTAACTGAAAAGGAGCTTTACCCAACACTGAATATTACTTACCATATAACATTCACTATTTCCCTTCAAGTAACACACTTGATTAGGCTAATGGCACAAAACAACTTGAAGAAGCGTATCTCTGTTTACGCACTGTTACGGTCCATTGACATTCTATGAGCACCAACTGGGTTGTGCCTGAAAACCCATTACTTACAATGAAGGACGAAGCTGCGTTTCCTAATCTGAACCCGCTGACCTCCTGAAACGAAACCAATCGGCTTAATTGTGTGGCCATGTCGTTCACTATTGCCCCCAAGTACTTCAACGTTTTCAGATATTACCATAACTTTTTCACTAGTAGAATGTCCTGGTCAGATTCAAAATTTGCATGGAAAGAAACATTTGAAGTAGCCTATTCATCCATTATTCTGTGGAATAGTCTTCCAAAAGAGTACAATTACACTTAAGGACATTCACCTTTTTCTAATTTGCTAATTCACGTTGATGTGCAAGTTGTTGTCATGAAAAGGGAATTTCTGTCTTAGTTTTAGCTTTTATACGGATGGTAAGTTTTACGCCCTTCACCGCAGCTCACTTTACCTAAAGGACTCTTCTGTAAATTGCTTCATTAATTTTTCTATATATTCTTTTATTTTATTGGAACATTAAGAAACGTCCCCATGATATGTTGCTGCCACCAACATGCTCAAAGTAAAGATAGCATTCATTGGGTAAAGTGTTATGTTGGGTTTGCATTAAAAGTTGGCTAACAATTTGCATTCAAGCAATAAATGTTATTTTCTTCAGACAACAAAATGTTTAGCACATGGCTATATAATAGGCACTGTACATTGTTAACGTTGTCAAATAGATGCAATCAATCAATTTGTTATCATCCTATATTCTAAGAGGCTAAATCAAGTTACTTTCCATTTTGCTTCTTAACAGGGTTAGGAAACAACTAAGAAATCCAATAACTTTGTCCTGAGCAGACAAATGTATGTGCTTCTGTTCTCATCAACAATGTACTCAATCTGTTTTGAACTGCTAAATTCATTTTTATTTAACCTTCTTTTAACTAGATGGGCACATTGAGAACAGTTTCTCATTTGAAACAGCAACCTGGGCAAGAAAAATGCGAAAAGGTGCAAGATTACATAAATTACACATGAATTAAACAAATTATACATGAATTACACAAGAAAATAAAAATTCAATCAGAAATACAAGGTAAACGTACAATTAGTGCAACAGACGTATGAATTAAAAAGGTAGATCAATTGGTATGTAAAGTGGCAAGCCAAATACAATGGAGTAATTAACAATTGAGCCTAACTGTGCAAATGGATATTGTGCAAATGACAAACAACAAATAATATAGCCTACTGTGCAGATCAGTGCATGCAAAGGCACCATGGGGCAAAACTATAAGGCACTAGATCAAATGGGCAGAGGTAGTGTGTACGTGGGAGGGGAGGGTCAGCATGTGCAATGATCAGACAGAAGCTCTCGTGATTTAAAAGAGGTGAGGGACACAGTGTTTACAAGTTTCAGCATAATCTGTAGCTCGTTCCAGTCATTAGCTGCAGCGAACTGGAAGGAGTATCAGCCAACGGAAAGAAATATGGGCTTTTGGGTTGACTAGGGAGACGTAACTTCTTGAGTGCAGGTTACGGGTGGATAAGGCAATGGTAAGAAGAGAGTTAGGGTACAGATGGGTTTTGCGTAGAAGTTAGTTGTATGAGGTGATACCAGTGGGCAATGTGTTGAGTATGTAGTAAGGGCCTGCCTACTAGTGCATGTAGGTCACAGTGGTGGGTGTTAAATGGGGCATTGGTGACAAACCGGATGGCATTGTTAGACTAAGTCTAACTTTTTCAGGAGGGAGATAGAGGCAACTCTGTTAATGACATCACCGGAGTCTAGGATTGACAGGACTGTCATTTTTACCAGGGTGTGTCTAGCAGCGTAGGTGGAGTCCTTGTTGCGGAGTAGGAAGACAATTCTAGATTTAATTTTGGATTGGAGATGGTTAATGTGGGACTGGAATGAATTAATTAGAAATCATCATTGTTTTTTACATGTAGCCAAATTAAATTACTCCCATGTGGAGTAAGCAGCTTGCTTTTGAAGTGTAAAGATAAATAGGTGTTAACAATCTTAACTAACAGACAGGTTTAGAGGGCGCAAAACAGGGCAGAAATGTTGCTTACAGGAAGACAACAAAAGTTGGATGGACATGGAGGTGCAGTGGCCATGAAAATATGAAATTATTTAATATTGACTATAGAGTAGTGGCTATTAGAATATGAGTTTGCACTAGATATCTAACAATACCAAGAACATGTCTTATTGTTTAGGAGTAAATAAATCCATTCTGAAATGATATGGTAATGATGGTATCTAACCTTTGAAACAGTGTCCATTCTGCTCTAGTCTGACATTGGAAGCAGGATCTGTGAATGTTCTTCCCATACTGTTGAAAGATCGGTTCTGTTCCAGAACACTAAAGATCACATTTGTACAGGTTCTGTTCCTTGAGCTGGTACAGTAAATCATTTTTATGCAGAGATTCCAAAAGTTCAGTGTCTGTCTTTCTCCACCCCCAGCCCCCACACACTCCCTCAGCTTCTATGACTACACAGTGATGACTGACATAAAAAACATTCTCCCGGCGAATCGTGCATTATGCAGGCAAGGCCAATTTCATATTTACAGAACCAGTTGGTATCAATGTAAGTTATTCTTAGGAAGCGAGAACACTGGAACAGAATACTAGCTTGGAACTCTGTATCTACAATCAGATTATGTGCCGTCAGCGATGTTTGGAACTGACTTGTTTGATGCATGGTGTAGTGTGTTAAAGAAAAGATTAACCTAAAATATATATTTGGGTATTTGTTTTATTAATCCACTGTTGATAAAATGCTTTGTCAGCAATAAAGTAAAAAATATATACAACTAATAAAATACAGCCAGTGTGAAAAGTTTTTTATTTCTAAAACTTTTCTGCTGACATGCATTGTACTAATTGAACTAATGGAACTAATGGAACAAATACCAAAGATATTTTTGGCCTGAATTTTGGACGTTTCTTTGGTTTAGGGGGTTCTTCTCTGATAAAACTTTAATAAAAATATTGACTTACCTGAGCAGCATCAATGAACCAAGGGCAGAAAAGACATGAAAGAGAGAGGAACAAACATTAGACGTGTTATTTCTCAGAAGCTATTCCGTCTCAGAACCACACTGTATGTTAGAGATGGGCAGTGGTACAGAAAGTCTAAGTCGATATCAGTTGCATTTTACAATATCATATTAATATTACAGTGTATCGTCTTTTCAAAACATCTAGATATTAACAAGTAATTTATCTTCCACCGCTATAATGTGTTGTGAGATTCGTACAAGCCTCAGAATTTCTTATTTCTGACAAAATGGAAAAGAAGCACTTAGACCGCTTGCTGCATAGCTAATGAGCTGTACCTCCAACACTCATCTGGGATTGGACTTCTACAGTGCAGTTCATAACAATTTGGACAGCGCCAAATGAACAAAACTTGTGCCCCTGTCCAAATACATATGGATTGCAGTATAGATCCCATCAGTCGTCATTACCTCAGTCCATGTATCGAAAAAACGACACAGATCTGTAGGAGATGGGAGCTAATGTTCACTAAAACACTTATTACAACGAGGCGCCCAAGACACTGCTTAACTCCCAAGTTCACCCAGGACGGCTGGACTCTGAACCGCACTAGGTTTGCAGATCGTACACATGGTAAAATCTAAGAAGATTGTTGACTTCTGGAAGCAGAGGAGGCCTTACATCACATCAGTGAACCTGCAGTCGCAAAAATCTGCAGGTTTAAATTTTTGGTGTTCATAATAATGAGACATTCTATGGACACTCAATGTTGGCAAGAACGCAAACTGCTCTTCTATCAGTCCGCCACAGCTGCCTTGTATAATTACCCGTATCGTGGCAGAATTAGCTTCTAACTAACATAATATAGGCTGACCAAGGCTACTTTTTCCTTTGGTATTCTATTAAACTCTTTCTTCAAAATTGACAAACTTCTGTTTTTGTCTGTATGCTCTTTTCACTTCACCCAGGCATTGCTTCACTAGATTGCTGCCAAAAGCAGCAGAAAAAGTAAATGATTCCTTTGTTTTACTTTATGACAATGTAGAATATAAGGATTAAACAACATCACAACATATCTCAGTCATAATGATGTCATCAAGATCATATCAAAATATTTATATTTGAGCTAACCAGTAGACACATACACAGACCTGCAGAAGAGGAGAGCAGAAATTACCACCATCAGGAATAGAGCCAGAGGAACTTCCTTTGATGTGCCTCCCTACATCAGAAGAAGCGCATGGGCTAGTATATACAGTAGAAGACACACATTCTAAAAACACACACATTCCTTGTACCGTATGGTGGTAGGCTTTGGTTAATAAGAATATAGGTGGAGAGGAAAAGTAGCCCAAAGCCTGAGGGAACAAGGCTCATGGAACACACACACACAGGTGACAGAGACTCTGTGGGACTCTATTTTAGGGCAGGAGAGATTCAGAGAAGTTGCTGTACTGTTCCTTAAACTATTCCTTAAACTGTTCTCCATACTGCTCCTCATACTGTTCTCTATACTGTTCCCTGTACAGTTTTTATACTGTTCCAACATTTTGTTCCTCATACTGTTCCCGTACTTTTCCCCATACAATGCCCCTTACTGTTTCTCAAACTGTTCCCCGTACTGTTCATCGTACTGTTTCTCAAACTGTTCCCCATACTGTTCATCATACTGTTTCTCAAACTGTTCCCCATACTGTTCCTCATACTGTTTCTCAAACTGTTCCCCGTACTGTTCATCATACTGTTTCTCAAACTGTTCCCCGTACTGTTCATCATACTGTTTCTCAAACTGTTCCCCATACAGTTCCTCGTACTGTTTCTCAAACTGTTCCCCATGCGGTTCCTCGTACTGTTTCTCAAACTGTTTCCCGTACTGTTCATCATACTGTTTCTCAAACTGTTCCCCGTACTGTTCATCATACTGTTTCTCAAACTGTTCCCCATACTGTTCATCGTACTGTTTCTCAAACTGTTCCCCATACTGTTCATCTTACTGTTTCTCAAACTGTTTCCCATACTGTTTCTCAAACTGTTCCCCATACTGTTCATCATACTGTTCCTCAAACTGTTCCCCATGCTGTTCCTCGTACTGTTTCTCAAACTGTTCCCCATACTGTTCATCGTACTGTTTCTCAAACTGTTCCCTGTACTGTTCATCATACTGTTTCTCAAACTGTTCCCCGTACTGTTTATTAAACTGTTTCTCAAACTGTTCCCCGTACTGTTCATCACTGTTTCTCAAACTGTTCCCCCTACTGTTCATCAAACTGTTTCTCAAACTGTTCCCCGTCCTGTTCATCATACTGTTTCTCAAACTGTTCCCCATACTGTTCCTCGTACTGTTTCTCAAACTGTTCCCCATACTGTTCATCATACTGTTTCTCAAACTGTTCCCAATACTGTTCATCTTACTGTTTCCCAAACTGCAGCTCAGTATCACTGCCTCATCTCTTGTCCTCTTGTCCCATCTCATCTTACTTTCGATTTTACATATGAGTAACTTAGCCAACGCTGTTATCCATATATTATTGATCTCATCCTTATACATTTGGTGCCTATAAAACCTACCTTATTTATTTACAGTGGAGGTGATGCATGAGGACATTGGAATCTGTGAATGATGGCCATTATGATATGAGGGTCAGGTTGAGAATGTTAACAGCTCTACTCATGATAAAGCCTATTGGTTCTACATGGCCCATCAAACCAGGGACCATCCATGGACCATTTAGGGACCAACCAGGGCCAAACCAAAAACCATCCAGAAACGATCCAGGGACCACGTAGGACAGATTTTGTTCAGCTTCCAAGAGCCAGCAGTGGGCTACTATGATGCTGCCTCTCCTCTCTTTTCCTATCTATTGCTCTTTCTTCTTATCTCCAAACAAACACACACAACACACACACACAGATAGGAGTGACAACAATCTGACCATAGCAGGTCAACAACCCTGACCACTCTGAGCTCTCTGAAATCAAAGAGTCTGTTTATGTCACCTCAGTAACTGTTAAAGTAGGATCCAGGTTAAACGACATGTATCTTGTGTGTTTGTGTGAAAGTGTGTTTTATTTTGTTTGTTTGTGGGCGAGACTTTGAATTGGCCTCGGCCAGAGTCTCAGACTAGCACATTGATTGTAGAGGATCAAACCGGAGCATCCCAGTCTGACTCAACATGTGACCTACAGGAGAGCAACGCAAGGCTAAATATTAGACACACACGCACACTCAGAGAGACACATACACATACTCAGAAACAGACACACACAAACACACACACATTTAGGTCCACTAGGAACGATGGGTCAGGCAGCAGTAATGAGTTAAACTCATAATTGCTTCAAAACAAAGTGGCACATCTAAAGGGGTACTACAGAAACCCTCTCATTGGTGGATAGCACATGGTAGTCTAGGTAACACTTCCTCTTAACATTCCTCCATCACACTGACTAGATGTGTTCTGCTGCTTTCTCCATCTGCATCTCTTCTCTATCCTGCCTTTGCTTTTTGTTATTCTCCCACTACTTCTTTCCCTCACTTGTTCTCTCTCTCTTTTTCCTTCTTTCTATCTCTGCTTGGATTTATTTTGGTGCAGGGAGCTATTTCTTCCAGGATCAGACCTTTGGGGGGGCTCAGCCCCCAGTGAGCATTTAATAGTGCTGACTAAAAAAATTAAAATCATGCCTAGTGAGTTTTGGGGAAAGAAATAGACAGATTGAGACATAAAATTATGACAAACTATCAATAGATTCAAGGCATCTGCTGTGAAAAAAGATGGTAACTACAAACCTTGGTTTTTGCAATAAATACCTTTTTGCCACTTCACTCACCTGGTTCTTCCAGGTCCCTCTCTTTGTCCTATCTCTCTGCATCTTCTTATATATATATATATGTATATATATGTATGTGTGTAAATAAGTTTATAAATTCACCTATTCATAACATATGTGAATATGACAACCGTACATTTCAGAATTTCTCCCAAATTACGTTCTCGGGAAACTATTTTGAAAACCTGAATTACGTTATATGCCAACATATTTAGGGTTTTTTACGTTTGAACTGCATGTTTCCTTATTAGGCTATATTTGTACTTCAATTACGTTGCTCTGGTACATTTCGTTTAGCGGATTTATGCGAGAACATTCCACACATTCCATAGCGTTCAAAATTATATTGCAACATTCACAGTTAAGGTTAAGTAGGAGGATACTAATGGTTAAGATTAGGCATGAGGTTACTAACGGTTAAGGTTAGATATGACGTTAATGAGGTTAAGGTTAGAAGTAAGGTTAGGGTTAACATTACAAAAACCGACAATCGCCTGTCTGCATGACGCAAGCAATTTAGAACAAAACACACACGAAGTGCCGGTCTGGATTTGAACTCACGAACACTGGCATGCAATAGTCGCGGATTTATACGCCCATCCACCATTCCCGACTTCCACCCTAGCAAAAACTAGGCTATTTACGGGCTACGTCATGATTTTCATATGTTCATATATAACGATATTCGAGTGTTCAATTTAGTTGCCTACAAACGTAATTGACCCTCTCATACGTTCATTTTCACATACTTCGTTTTTACAAAATAGTTCCCTCAGAACGTATTTCATGTGATTTAGGGCTGGAATATGAGGTTGCTGTTCAGTAGTGATGGGAAGTTCGATTCTTTTTAATGAATCGTATCTTTGAATCTCGTTCATTCAAATGAACGAATCATTTTGATTTGTATCGTTCATTTGTGCATGCGCAGATCGAAATGAACGAAAAGAATCAGTATACTGATCCGTACCGTATGTACTGGATCATAGAAATAAATAAGCCTTTGCAAAAAAGAAGGAAATAACAAAATTAATTAACCATATAATGGATCATAGAAGTAATCCACCTGTTAAACTTCTAAACAAACCTTTAACATAAATGTTTCAAAAGTATAAAGACATTTTAAATGTTATAATATTATACATTTTTCTCCTATCTGCTTTTCTTTCTTTTTCTCTCCTCTCACCTCTCCTACATTCCCTCTTACTTTCTCTCTACTCTGTTTCTTTCTGTCTGTCTGCTTTTTTCCATTCTGTATTTATGCTCAGTGTCCCTCAGAGAACAGCATGACCTTATTAAACCTACTCGAGAGCCTGTTAGCATTGAATGTAAGCGTGTTTGTATGAGTGTGCGTGCACACACATTTGCATGTTTTATAAGGACACTTGAATTAAATCAAACTAATAGGTTTACAGCTTCCCATAATGCCATCCTCCTGCATAATAAACCAACCCAAAGAAAAAGAAAAAAAATACCCTCTCGTTTGCCCATAAATCAACCCCACACTCAACTGCCAGACTGCAGCTGTTCCGTGATTCGCTACCGCCATCCATCAATCCAACCAGAGATTGGCTGTCTGTAGGGATGCCAGTGACAGAGAGGACCTCACCCACCTGGTCGCCATGGTGACACTAGGGTCATGGCGGTACAGTGATGGATTTCCTGTTCCACAGGATGTGATGTCTCACCACAAGGAGAGAATCCCAAGAGCAGAATTATGTCTTTGATAAATGCCACACTGGATACAAAACACACGTTGATGCACTACTCTACAAAACATCCGCGCTAACACCACACATTCATTCCAATTCACTAGCAGATGGTTTCACATTTAAGCCGTGCAAGGTAAATGTTATCGCTCAGCTGTTCCATTTAAATGTCAGCCCTTTCAGTAAGACGTTACTCTAATAATGGGGGGGAAATGAGTCAGGAAAACCTTTGTCTGCTTGTTTTACCTTAGTTTTGTTACTTATACCTTATGTATTTTTTTCTGTTTCAACGCTGCCCTCTAAGCTACATTACCTGTGGCCCAGCTCGTCTTGCTCCGGATGGAGTTCCTTTGTCAAGGTTGTAATTGCATTCCTTTTAATTAGTATAAGAAAAGCACAGATATTCTCCCTGAGTCTTGAATGAAGCTACTTGAATGTACATACAAACACAGAATCAAACATTTGAGACCAAATGTTGGGGCGCAGATGGCTCAGTGGGTAGGGAGTCAGACTTGTAGTCGGAAGGTTGCCAGTTCGATTCCCGACTGAGCTAAATGTTGTTGTGTCCTTGGGCAAGACACTTTACCCTAATTGCTCCTAGGTTGTTGCTGTAAATAAGAAATTGTTCTTAGTCAACTTACTTGGTTAAAAAAAAAAAAAATGAAAAAATAATTAAAGACCAGTGAAAAACTTTCTTGAAATTAAGCCAAAGCAGCTCTGTGTTTCAAGGTATTATACGGTATACTTTTGACTTATTGCATTGGTTGAGCCATTATATAATATTTTCACTGTGTATGTGACACAAAACAAACTAAGCTAAACATGGCTCAGATTCCAGCTTCATGATATAATATGTATGTTTGTATGAAGCTCTCCTGTTGCTGCAGGCCGAGTTGTTTAATTTACCTTTGCGTTAATAATTATATAATTGTGTCCGTCATAGTCATCATTAGAGGGTTGGTAATATGAGTAGGTAGACGATATGCCACATTTATATAATTTACATATGTACATTATCATATACATGTTGTTTGTACTAGCTACCTGTGGGAATTAAACCTCTGGCATTACAAATATCATGCTCTACCAAATGTTATACCAACTAAGTTACACTAGACCCTTTGGCATGAGAAGGTATAACCAGAGGACTTTCTGGTTTGGGTAAAGTCATTAGCGAAAGGGCAGATGGGCTGGTGGAACAATGGATCAAACTTGGCCTTTGTTAATGAGAAACTTCTGTCATGCTGGTTTTGTTGCTAAAGCTATCAACCATCATCTCACAACACCTAATCTCTAACACCTTTTTGTACGTTTTGTGCATCCAAGCATCACCCTCTATGTTGTAGAATGTACAACCAAACATGCAGTGTAGATGAAGTGACAAAATACTGAATAATGGATTTACTTCTTTCTTACAAAATGTCTGACTCAAGATTGAGATACAAATGCCAGTGTACATTTCCAAAAAAATCATCATAATTGCCAAGCACTTTTGTTAGATGTCAGCAACTGTGGCTGAAACATCTTTGGTGTTACATAAGAAAGAATAATAGATTTATTGAGTTATGTTTGTTTATTCTGATATTGTTTTAGAGTGAACTGTTGGTGTTGTTGCTAGGTTACATGCTGAGCATGGATTTGCTCAAATTAAATTCAGACAAATTCTTTATTCACAAGATCACCCGTAAGTTATTATAATTTATATTTGTAATGATTTCTCCCCTTGTCATTTTGTATTGTCCAATACGTAATTATGGTCTTAACAAGTGTCATGAAATTCAATATTAGCAAGCTGTTCTGCTTCTGACAACAGACACATTCACCAACAAACTGCCTCAAAGAGGCGAGAAGTCATGTGAAAGACGACATTGTAAAGGGTAGTGGTTGGTTGTTTAGTGATGGGGATGTGCCAAGGGGTGTGGCTCATCAGTAAATTGATAGGCAGCTCTCATTAGGGGCCCAGTAGGTCTTCGGAGCAACGAGAGGAGGGGAGAAAGGATTGAAGAAGAGGTGGACGAGGCAAAAAAACTGCCCACATCTCCACGACAACCAGAGAGCGGTGAACTCAATGCAGCCCTTTGATCTGGCTGCAGGGGCAACATCTGATGAAGGGCTTTAGACACAACGCCACAAGCAACACAAAGTGTATGTGTGCTTTTATCTCTGCTCTGTGATTTCCATTTGGCAATGTTGCAGATCAAGGTTAGTTGACGCACATCTTTTTTCTGATTCATCTGAGCAACACAAGAGAAATGCCGATATTGAGAGAAACCTCCTTAAAAGGCTCTGCCTTCTGCTTCAAAAAAATTATGACATCCTTTAAACGGTCTTCAAAGTCAGAGATGGATCACTGCAGAGGCTGGCAAATTTCAATTAAGACAAATGACAAACTTTATATTCTAATATTTTATGAATTAGAAATTAAGAATGCAGATTTATTATTGTATGGGAAAAGATTCAAATAATTTTGAGAAATTATAGATTACATTTTAATCATTTAGCAGACGCTCTTTTCCAGAGTGACATAGTACAGGAACATCCCCTGGAGTTACTTAGGGTAAAGTGGCTTGCTCAACGACACAATCTCATTTGAAAAATTCATGAATCGAACCAGAAACCATTCGACTAATCTGACCCCCTGAGCCATCTGACACAGATTAATGTATTTGTTGATTATAAAGAAACATGCAAAATAATTAAAACTCAAAAGACATTTGTGGATGTAAATACACAACATGACTATCAATAAAGATTTTTTATGTTAAGATTTAGGTGCCTAAATAGAAATGAAGACAAGGAAACAAAGCAACCAGGCACATGCATAGATACATTGATTTATTCCCTGCTGATTTTGTATGTTTGCCCACTGACAAAGAATTGATCAGTCGATAATTTTAATGGTAGGTTTATTTGAAAAGTGAAAGACAGAATAACAACAAAAAAATCTGAAATAGGAATTTGATCCCCTATCAATCAGCAAGATTTCTGTCTCCCAGGTGCCTCTCTTACAGGTAACGAGCTGAGATGTCTATCCTAATATCAGCTTGTTACCTGTATAAAAGACACCTTTCCACAGAAGCAAGCAATCAATCAGATTCCAAAATCTCCACCATGGCTAAGACCAATGAGCTTTACAACAATATCAGGGATAAGATAGTAGACCTACACAAGGCTGGCTCGGGCTACAAGACCATCGCCAAGCAGCTTGGTGAAAAGGTGACAACAGTTGGTTGCATTATTCGCAAATGGAAGAAACACAAAATATCTGTCAATCTCCCTCGGTCTGGGGCTCCATGCAAGATCTCACCTTGTGGAGTTGCAATGATCATGAAATTGGTGAGGAATCAGCCCAGAACTACACAGGGGGATCTTGTCAATGATCTCAAAGCAGCTGGGACCATAGTCAACAAAAAAACAATTGTTAACACACTACGCCGTGAGGGACTGAAATTCTGCAGCACCCGCAAACTCCCCCTGCTCAAGACAACAAATGTACAGGCCCGTCTGAAGTTTGCCAATGAACATCTGAATGATACAGAGGAGAACTGGGTGAAAGTGTTGTGGTCAGATCTGACCAAAATGGAACTCAACTCTCTGTGTTTGAAGGAGGAATGATGCCTATGACACCAAAAACACCAAACGTCAAACATGGAGTTGGAAACAAAATGCTTTTTGTGTGTTTCTGCTAAGGGGACAGGACAAATTCACCGCATCAAAGGGACGATGGACGGGGCCATGTACTGTCAAATCTTGGGTGAGAACCTCCTTCCCTCAGGCAGGGCATTGAAAATAGCTTGTGGATGGGTTTTCCAGTATGACAATGACCCAAAACACATGGCCAACGCAACAAAGGAGTGGCTTAAGAAGAAGCACATTAAGGTCCTGGAGTGGCCTAGCCAGTCTCAATCCAAACCTTAATCCCATAGAAAATCTGTGGAGAAAGCTGAAGGTTCAAGTTGCCAAACATCAACCTCGAAACCTTGAAGACGAAATGGGACAAAATCCCTCCTGAGATGTGTGCAAACCTGGTGGCCAACTAAAAGAAATGTCTGACCTCTGTGATTGCCAACAAGGGTTTTGCCACCAAGTACTAAGTCATGTTTTGCAAAGGGGTCAAATACTTATTTCAATCATTGTAATGCAAATCAAATTGTTGGAAATGCATTTTTCTGGATTCTTTTGTTTTTGGTAATTTCTCTCTCAGAACTCAGCAGGGGATCAAATAATGTTTTCCCTCACTGTAGAGCTTGGGGTGGGGGTTGAGCCCCTGCCCTTTTCCCCTCAGACTCAACAAGTGCGCTCTTTGCTATTTATTTATGGCTGTTATTGAGAAACGTGCACCCCCCATGCTGGAGGATGAGTTCACTGATAAACCTGGTGTTTCTGCCTAGATACACAGATCCAGATTCCCATAATGTTTTTGTAGATGAGAAATCTGATTAGATATCAGGTAATATTACTGAGAATGTCATGTTTATTTATTTGCACTGTTTGAATTACAACACACAGAATCATTGTTAAAACAACTAATGGTGGAGGAGGGATAATAGTCTGGGGTTGTTTTTCAGTATCATGTCTATGGTGATGAAAATGGCACATTTCTTTTATATACAATATATAAATTTTGATTATCAGCTTCTTCCCCACTTTGGCAATTTATGTTTTTAATGATGTCTTCATCCATAGAAATTCACAGGTATTTGTATGAGGGAACTCATTCTAGGACAAATTGTCCAGGGTACATGCAGTATCTTATGATCATATAAATGTTGATTTCTGGACTTGGAAAGTTTACTATACTATAACTATAATTCCGAAATTAAATTTACCGGCACCCGATCTGCACACAAGGAGTCGCCGGAGATTGACGTGGCACTAGGGCTGCACAATTCACCATATTTTAATGACAATCACGATTTTGGCTTTTCAAAATCAAATTCACATGATCAGGTGTACCGTACATGGCAGCAACTGAAGCCTGGTACTGTTGGAAAGGGGAAGATCAGCCGAAAAGACAGTGTTAGATCATCCCTGTGGGTTAAACAAAGCCAAAGCTATGTCGCCTCAAAGTTGAATATGTTTTTTAACTGTCGTTTTTTTTTACTAAACACATTACAGACAGGATGTAGGAAGTGAAAATGACAAATTAACAACTCTGCAATGATGTAGGACATCATCCTGCACAACACCAACACTTTTTGGAAGTGAAAAATCCCTGGGATTTTAAAAACATATAGAAATATAGTGAGTAATGGGTGCAGCATTTTGATGTTGACTCTCTGTCCTCCAAATCTTGCAGATTGGTCCAGGAGCCCTGGGGGCTTGACAATAAGCAATTAGAAGCCTTATTCATCATGGTTTACATGCTTTTACGCATGAAAAACAACAAATTATACATACATTCTTTATTTTAATTTTTTATTCATTCTGTAAGGAGATGCACTGAATTTTGGTGAATAAGAGGAAGCATTTAATTTTGATGCACATATTGTACATTAGCAGGAATGTAGCACAAAATAGATGTGAAATTGAATATAATTAGCCTATGTGACAATAAAATTTGTTTTGGTTAAAATCAACAAATAATTGTAATAATTAACCGCGCTCTCAATATTGATCAAAATGATCATTTTGGTCATAATCGTGCAGCCCTACGTGCACAATAGATAATCTGACTTATCTAACCAAAATCCCATGCAGCGCTATGCCAATTTGTGCTGCCTCGTTCTGGAGGTCTGGAAAGTCAGAGAACTTTGCATTTTTATCTGTGCAACAGACCCAGTTTCCAGCACTGTCTGTTTTGGTAATGAGGTGGAAGAACTGTTATTCAGGGTTTTAAAAACTTTCCAGAATTTATTAGAATTCCCATAGCAATCAGATAGAGTGTTTACATTATATTCCGATTCTGCCATTCGTGCAAGCTTAATGCAAAGCTTTCTCAGCTGGTTAAATGTCTGCCAGTTAGATATTGAGTCAGTTTGTCTAGCACCCTACATAGAGAAAGATCTTGCAGAAAATCACAAAAATGTCTGGCATTTCTTTTAGTAATAATGCAAGGTCTTGATTTTGGTTTTCTGGCATCAATGGCACATACAGTAGGGCAGTGGTTATTAATATCTAGAGGCAATACACGACTTGAAAAATACACTGTTTCTTCTTATGTTCTGAGTCATGTTTTAGCCAATCCAAGTTAAAGTCACCAAGGACAAACACTTCAGATGACATAAAAGATGCTAACAAGTCAGGTATCAGGATTAGTATACATGTCTTACAGAGGGAGTGTGATATACATACATTAATTTAATATTTCAGTTGTTTCCTAACTTAACGTAAGTAAGGCTTAAGGCTACACATTCAAATTCCTTTGGAAAAGAGATGGGTTTCAAAAGAGAATAGGTGTCTGTATGTTTTCCGGTTTGGTGACTAATCTGCATAGAAAAATCAGAGCGAGAGGCATCCGCCTTTCTAAGCCAGAGCAGAGTCATTGTATCTCCTGAAATCTAAACTGGCACTCCTGATGCAAATTACATTACAGATTTAACTGCCGCCCAGCTCCACACAGACAACACAACATGAATGAGCATACCAAGCTGAATCTGGGGATGGAATTCTTGCTGAACCATTCCTAGAGCCAACCGCACATAGAATTGATGGTCCAGAACAAGGTCACCTTACTTGGGTATTTGACATTGTTGATTTTTTATTTAATTTTTTGGGGGTGAAAAATATTCATGATGAAAAATGATTGAAAGGCTAATTAACATTTAACATAGAGTACACACATAACATTACAATGTTCACTACCATAGAAAAAATAACTGTTACAGTTAAGCCCTTTATTCACGAACATCATGCCCTGCACCTACAGTAGGAATGTAGCCATCTGGTTCTGAGGTAAAAGCTGTTTCCATGCTGATTGGAATTTGGATGGACTGGAGGAGAAAAACGTTTTCCGTTTCATTTTCCAGACTGACCGTGTGCAGGAGATATTCACTGCATCACTGTGACCTCTGCATCACAGTGAATAATATGCTTGGTACACCCCGCTCACACACATCTCTAGGAACAATTACATACATACACACATGTTTGCACACACCCGCTGTAGTGAGCACTGCCACCCCTTTAAATGTTTAATTACCACTGAGCATGCTCACACCACTGGCAGACCAAGACTCTGTTACTAATTGTAACCTGTCACTAAGTCAAACTCACACTAAATGTAACCTGTCACTAAGTCATCGTCACATTAAATGTAACCTGCCACTAAGTCACACTAAATGTAAACTGTCACTGAGTCACACTCACATTAAATGTAACCTGCCACTAAGTCACACTAAATGTAAACTGTCACTGAGTCACAATTACATTAAATGTAACCTGTCACTAAGTCACACTAAATGTAAACTGTCACTGAGTCACACTCACATTAAATGTAACCTGTCACTAAGTCACACTAAATGTAAACTGTCACTGAGTCACACTCACATTAAATGTAACCTGCCACTAAGTCACACTAAATGTAAACTGTCACTGAGTCACACTCGCATTAAATGTAACCTGTCACTAAGTCACACTCACACTGAATGTACCCTGTCACTAAGTCACACTCACACTAAATGTAACCTGTCACTAAGTCACACTCACACTAAATGCACCCTGTCACTAAGTCACACTCACACTAAATATAACCTGTCAAGTCACACTCACACCAAATGTACCCTGTCACTAAGTCACACTCACATTAATTGTAACATGTCACTAAGTCACACTCACACTAAATGTAACATGTCACTAAGTCACACTAAATGTAACATGTCACAAAGTCACACTAAATGTAACCTGTCACTAAGTCACACTAAATGTAACCTGTCACTAAGTCACACTAAATGTAACCTGTCACTAAGTGAAGATCCAAACCACTTAGCTAGTTGGCTATGGGCTAGTCCCCACTCACACCCCAACACCACCCCTACCACCGACCACCAAGACGTCCGAGCAGCAGGTTGTCAAAATCCCAGACAAACCCCCATTTGTTATAATCTTGCTCCCGTAGGAGGGGGGCCTGACACCCTACCACTCAAGGACCACCAGTAGTCAATGAAAGAGGTAGGTGCCCTCAGATTGTGGCAGGAGGACACATATTTGGCTGCGAAATATGCACATTTACTTTTTCCACCAGTACATATTTTCCATCTCTCTCCATCTCTCCATACATCTCTCAATAATAATACAATAATTGAAAAGGAAAGAAAAAATAATAATATATTTTTTTAAATAAAATAAGATAAAAAATAAAATAACAAGTTAAATCTTTTAGACAGACAGTATTGCAAACAATCTTGAAAGTTTAAGGCACATTCAGTCTCTCTCTTTCCCTTCATATCTCTTCTTGGTATTCTGTGAGACAACTTTATTATGATATGAGTTGTAGAAGCCTTAAGCTGCACTGCATAAAAAACACAGACACACTGCAAACAACACACACACACACACACACACACACACACACACACACACTGCATACAAATCACACACACTCTACAAACAACAAACACTGTGCAGCCACACATAACCACCTCACACACACACTTGTTTCACCCACACAGCCGCATAAACACCACTAATATACTAACATTCACACATTCAAATATGAATTCATAAAATACGCACACACACACACAAGCACACACACACAGCTACACACACAAAGTAGATATACACACTCACACAAACACACACATATCCTGAAACACACACAAGGGAAGCAGCCAGCAGAGTAGAGTTTGAAGTTCACAGCACAATAACAGGAAACCAATTAAATGTTCTCCCCTTAACGACGCACATAATTACCATTCGCCTATGCCACACACACCACCACAAAAATGCACACACACACACTCCTACTCACACACACTCTCCTCGCCCCGCTTCGAAAGAAGGCTGTTTACCCTTGCTCTCATCAGCCTTCCTCTCTGATCTCTCCCCATCTGGTTGTAAGACTGTTCAGATGTGTTCAGGAAAGACAGGAATGTCACAGCAAACACACAAACACAGGAGGCCAGGAGGTCATCAACACAAACCATTAGTGTCTTAACAGTGGATCCAGCTGTGCTATACTGAAACAATCCAACCAATAAAATATTTTTTTTATCCTGGACTGGAGGAAGGAGCAACCATCTCCATTAGTTTCACATTAAGCACTAAGACTTTAACCTAGAGGCAAACAAATGTGTAACCTGTAATCCATTTGCTTCTCTAGCTAAGGAAGCTGGGGCCTTTTCTGTCCCTGGTTGGGAGACCAATGCTGCTGAAAGTAGTGTTGGGGGGCCAGTAGGGGGCATTATTCCCTCTGGTCAGTAATCATTCCTAATGCCCCAGGGCAGTGAAGGGGACATCTGCCCTGCGTTGGGTGCTGTCTTTGAGAAGGGATGTTATGGGTGTCCGGACTGTCTTTTAGCACCGATGTCCTGGACAAATTTCTAATCTGGTTTTCAAAGAATCAAGACAAACACGTCATCCCCAGCTTTCAACTGGCTCACTCCTCCCCACTCCTTCCCCGACAGGTCAGTTCTGCAAATGGAAGCAATGTTCTCAGACAACTTGCCTGGTAAAATAATGTTGAATAATGAACAGAAGTTTTTTTCCAGTAAGTAAGAGTGGGAAAGGACGAGCGAGAGAGGTGACCATCTAATACTAATTCAGCATGCCGGTGGATGTGATTCCAAAGTCCATGTTAACAGAAAGAACAACTTCGTCACAGCAGCGTCAGTAATACACAGAGTTCTGTCTCGCGAATATCTAATGCTCTTTGCTTCAAACACCATCTCAAACACTACACTGTTCTAAATAAAATGTGAGTGCTGGCCAAAAGACATACTGTAGGGTGTAGACTCTGGTCAGGAAAAACTCTGAAAATATACACTACTGGTAAAACGTTTTTGAACACCCAGATGGTTACATGTGTTCGATGGAAATTCACCAGAGATTATTGTCAAAACATGATTCATTATGGATGAGCTAAAGGTTTCATCATTAGAAAACAGATTTTTTTGCTGCTTAAAATGTGTCTTTAACATTGTATGTCAATAATTAATTATAAATCAGTCATTTCCGACACAGATCAACATTTGCAACATACAGTAGGTAATGTCGTAGATATGCAGTATGTTTTAATCAATTAAATGCCAATTTGAAAACTCCTGGTGTAGATTTGAATACTCCTGGTGTAGATTTGAATACTCCTGGTGTAGATTTGAATACTCCTGGTGTAGATTTGTATACTACTGGTGTAGATTTGTATACTACTGGTGTAGATTTGAATACTCCTGGTGTAGATTTGAATACTTCTGGTGTAGATTTGAATACCTCTGGTGTAGATTTGAATACTCCTGGTGTAGATTTGAATACTCCTGGTGTAGATTTGAATACTACTGGTGTAGATTTGAATACTCCTGGTGTAGATTTGAATACTCCTGGTGTAGATTTGAATACTCCTGGTGTA
>JACXGM010002947.1:6585-37690 GCA_016801145.1 Umbra pygmaea | reverse complement strand
AATAGCTAGCTATATTGACCCTGCCCTTGATAAAACACAGTGGACCAACACCAGCAGCTGACATGGCACCCCAGACCATCACTGACTGTGGGTACTTGACACTGGACTTCAGGCATTTTGGCATTTCCTTCTCCCCAGTCTTCCTCCAGACTCTGGCACCTTGATTTCTGAATAACATGCAAAATTTGTTGTTGTTTTGTTGTGCTGCTTCTCTGTAGCCCAGGTCAGGCGCTTCTGCCGCTGTTTCTGGTTCAAAAGTGGCTTGACCTGGGGAATGCGGCACCTGTAGACCATTTCCTGCACACGCCTGTGCACGGTGGCTCAGGATGTTTGTACTCCAGACTCAGTCCACTGCTTCCGCAGGTCATCCAAGGTCTGGAATCGGTCCTTCTCCACAATCATCCTCAGGGTCTGGTCACCTCTTGTCGTTGTGCAGCGTTTTTTGCCACACTTTTTCCTTCCCACAGACTTCCCACTGAGGTGCCTTGATACAGCACTCTGGGAACAGCCTATTTGTTAAGAAATTTATTTCTGTGTCTTACCCTCTTGCTTGAGTTGTCAATGATGGCCTTCTGGACAGCAGTCAGGTTGGCAGTCTTACCCATGACTGCGGTTTTGAGTAATGAAACAGGCTGGGAGTTTTTAAAAGTCTCAGGAATCTTTTGCAGGTGTTTAGAGTTAATTAGTTGGTTCAGATGATTAGGTTAATAGCTCGTTTAGAGACCCTTTTCATGATATGCTAATATCATAATAAATGACCTGAAATATTTAAGTTGGTGTGCAATGAATCTAAAATATATGAAAGTTTAATTTTTATCATTACATCATGGAAAATAATGAACTTTATCACAATATGCTAATTTCTTGAGAAGGACCTGTATTTATGAGCTGTGTTTCATTTAAAGTAGGTGTTGGAGCAGGGGGACATCTAAAACATGCAGGGCAGTGGGTCCCCAGGACCAGGGTTGAGAACCACTGGTTTAGACGGCACAGTACGAGTGACAACCAGTCCTAGCCAATTGAATCAGAGACCGCAGTGCCTCCCGCTCCCAAAAACACTTGCTGCACACCTAAACCTCATTTTGAGTTGGATTGGTGTTCCTGTGTGTCAGACAAGGTGAGGCCACTTTTGGATGT
Source organism: Umbra pygmaea (assembly GCA_016801145.1). Classification (NCBI taxonomy): domain Eukaryota; kingdom Metazoa; phylum Chordata; class Actinopteri; order Esociformes; family Umbridae; genus Umbra; species Umbra pygmaea. The sequence goes on along the minus strand of JACXGM010002947.1, from coordinate 36,553 downwards.
GATGACACCACCTTTTTAGAACAGTGTGTTTTTGAGGAGCTTGGAAATTTCAATGGGGGTGTTCATGTGACTGGTCCCCCCTTAACATGCACTTGGTCGTTCTGATTGGTGGACTGTATTTTATTTATATAAAGGATCCTATTGACAAACATCCACTTGGTTGTAGTTGATGTGCTATATGTTATTAGTTTGCATTCTAATAGTGTCTGTAATTGGTCCATGGAATCACGATGGACTTTCTATTGGATACATTTCGTAGAGCCCGGATCATTTTATTTCCATATTATTCTCATCGGTTTATTGTTAGATGCTCTGGTAATTCTGATGTGTTGTCTCCTTTCTCCCTATAGGTTAACAGGATTCTCAATCCCACCACCAGTTACCAGCACAGGGTCCGTTTTCTCCTTGCGTCTGACAAGTGACTTCGCTGTGAGCGCTCATGGCTTTAAATTATATTATGAAGGTAAGCCTCTTCAGTTTAATCCAATCATTCCTGTTGCCTGTGCAGACTTCATGTCTATAGTCAGGTTGGAGGCATATACAGGGCCGGATCGTCCTACAGAACTAGGGAATAACAAAAGGCCCACAAAAGACCCCAAAATATATAAAATTACATAACTGTTCTGAAGAAGGGAAGATTGAAGTGGGAACACTGGGGTGTTACTGTGTAGTAATTTCAAATGGTTAACACGGCTCACGGGTCAGGTAGGAGGGCCTTAACAGATTTTTGCTTAAGGGCCCCAGCGAGATCAAGACCGGCTCTGGGCATATCTTCCATTGGGAAAATTTGTTGCCAGACATTTGATAACAGCAACATGAAAAAAAAAACTATTAGTTCTATGTATTTGTCAAATAAATTTAGCCACAATAGACATGTTACATGTTCTTAAGAGAACGTAGATCATTATTTTTTTACTAAATACGTTTTGTTTTAGTAGCCAATTATTATAGTGAAGCTATTCACTCAAATGCCACCTGAGATGGATCCACAATGCAGGTGCATATACAGTGACTAGCATACGGTGTGCGTGAGTAATGACAGGAACTTAGGAAACAGCCCAACTGGCGTGAACTGTTGCTTTATACTTTTTGCATACTTTTTTCTGATTGCATAGCTAGTTGTCATATAATTTCATGAAAGCCAGTGAGGAGTTACCTAGCTAACGCTAGTGTTTGCTTATTAAGAATACAAAAGATTTAGCTACAGTAACTGCTTCTTCGACCCTTCCAAACTCACTATTAGCTATGTAAATATCAAGCCTAACCTAAGACCCTCACCTAAACCTCTGACCTAAATCCCATTGATCAGTTTTGGGAGGAATTGTAACGGCAATTGCAGCCAGGCCTTTTCACCCAAAATCAGTGTCGGACCTCACAAATGCAATTTTTTTTGCTGATTGGGCACAGATTCCCTAAGACAAATACCAAAATGTTTTCAAAAGCCTTCGCATATGGGTGTGATGGTCAGGTATTCACCTACTTTTGGCCATATAGTGTACATAGCTATTAGTTCAGCCATTTTTTATTCCATTCTTTCTTGAGTAGCCATAAAGTAATGACATATGGGGCTATCATATTCATGTTTGATTATGTTATGCCATTATGCTGTTTTTTTCTGTTTTGTTTACTTGCGTTTGTAGCTAACCTCCCCTTTATCAAACCTTACAGTTGGATTTGTTTTTTTCCTTCCATACAAAAGACTGGAAACCAATAAGAGCTTTTCAAATATTTTATTGGCTAAAATCCATTAGTCTATTACAATCAAATTAACTTTTGTGATGAAGCTGCTGTTTGTGGGTGGGTAATAAAACAATGTACACAAAACTTTATGTACTTTTTATTTTCAATGATAGTCTTCATTCTTTATTCTTTATTCTTGGAAACAAGTCTTCTAACATGTCCAGTTACATTTGCCTAAAAGAAAAGCACACGAAAATGTGGACCAGTTGCCAGTGCAGTAGGCCTGCACAATGATGTGCGGCTCCAACACATTAGCAAACATGCTGCATGCTGACAAACGTTAGACGCATGACAGGGAAACCTTTCCGTTCTGAAATTCCTCAAGCTTTTTTGAAGGCAGCTGCTACCGAACATGAACATTTTAGGAGACATGAATTGAGATTGTTATCCCGGTGAAAAGGTTAGCTGAAACATTCCCTGTACGTTTCACCATCTACTCAACAAAATCGGCTCATCCTTTTGTCTCGTGTCCAAAGCTGGATATGAAAGGCTTTATAGGATAAGGATATCACGTAACAAGGATAACCCTTTTAATCTTGTCCATGAATCAAATAAAAATGTCTGAGACATACAGTATGTTGGACGGGATGGCATCTGATCCAACAGGGGGTTCATATTGTTTGCATTATTAATGTAATGGTGTTAATGATGGTGTTAGGGATGTCTATTATTCTGTACCTGCAGTTCACTTAACAAACCAGATCTGATGTGAAGACTGCTGTGATGGTCCTACTAAAGCCAATGCATCACATCCAGGCTGACATTACTCTAATAACCCATACTTAGAGTAGACTTGTCATCTCGAAAAGCATCACATGCCATGAAACTAGAATGAAGGAAGTGCAGCATCACTTCCTGATGAATCAGACAGTGAAGATATATCCCAAAAATACAAGACAGGAAATTGGAAAAATGACCATGTTTTCCCGAGTAGTAACATACAAAAATGAATCCTCAGCAGCTTCTTTGAGTATATATTTCTGGTACTAAGGTCATGAAAATGTTGCTCTATGTCCCTGCTCTGACTCACAACTGCATCTCGGATGCCAAGTATCGTATACTGGTCGTGGTGCAAATTGGTATGGTCCTGCCCGGGTAGAAGAGTAAGAAGACGGACACAATTACAATTAACTCCCTGTGTGCAAGTCGGGCGCCTGCGAATTCAACCAGTAGGAATCAAATAGAACAGGACAAGAGAAAATGTTGCACTACACTGAGGGAAGGGACTGCTGTCAATGTTTTGTTTATATATATATAAAGTCAAAACAAAATTTAAGGACAAATTGTGTTACAAGATATTTGATCAGATTTTGAAAATCCAGCATTACGTAGAATACACCACTTGGACTAGTAAAGTAGACCCAACCCTCCACACAAACTATGGAAATATTAATAACAAAAGCAATATCCTATACTTTCAAAACCGTTTCGTCGCCCCTCCCACTCCGGTTGTTCCGGCTCCACAGTTTACTAGCTGTCACCGCCTACACACTCTTCACTCTCCAATCCTGGACTCTCCTGTCTCCATCACACCTGATCCTGTTGCCCAATCAGTGCCTGTTTATATCCCCTCAGCTCCGCTCTCTTCAAAGTCAGTTACTGTGTTTGTCCTTGAGTTTGTGTCAAAGTTCTCTTTTTTTAAAGTAGTATATCGCTATTCTAGTATTGTTGGCTTTTTTCTTTTATGTCACGGTAATTTGATCTCCTCTTTCATCATCTTAACCATCTGTCCCCCCCCCTACCACATTCTGATATCCTCTGCCAGCCAACTACAGTAAAACATTTAGAGCATCCCCAGAAGCTATATCATTTAGTCCACTATTTATCCTGGCCTCCACATCGTAGGTCCTGGCCACCATTTTTATTAACCCTGGCATCCAGGCACAGGACACCATTTGTATTTGTCCTGGCAATGTCTCCTAGGCAACATACGTGTCCATCATTTATGTATCCTGGCCTCCAATGCCTACACTCTGGTGTCTACTCATTTGACACCCGCCCCCTTCCCCCATGCATCCATCCATGCTTGACACCTAGTGCAACTTCAGAGCAATTCAAATATACATCAAACATTTCAGGAAATGCAGGAATCAGCCTCCAGCGCTACTTCAGATTGTAATAGATTCACTATCTTTTAAAGTTACATGGGGAATCACAGTTTGCACGTTATTTTAAATGTAGCAGCCTTGGTTTCTTGGTTCATATAGCCTATATTTGTGTACTAGTTCATTGGAATTTATTTACACAAACAATAATTCATTTTTAAACAAACATTTGTCATGACACCGCGACAGTATTGTGCCTAGCTTTAGTAGCTACACGATTGCAGAAAATATTTATGGATGACTCATAAAATGTTTGATTTTATTACACATTATCTTACCATGTTTATGTAGGTAATGCACCAAATCAGATGTCAAATTGTGAATGATTCTGTTCCATATATGTGTGTGGAAAACCGCATGCATTTTAATAATTTCTGCTTCCACAACTTCTTCATGATTTCTTTATAGAACGATAGTGCTTCTACAACACTGAGTTTTAGATCTGCTTAAAATACACACAGACAAACATATCCAAAACGCTGTGTGCTTACAGACTTTCCAGGATACGAGTTTGCCATGCCCAATTAGACTCTGCTGGCTTCACGGTCTGATAACACTCTTCATGCTAACTAGACATCTTCACCGACACGCTATTATGCCCTCAGTTTATTTCCTTCAGTACCTTCCACGTGTGACTCATCACGTCACCAAGTGGACCTGTGCAATCGCCTCTGATCCATTCAGGTGCATGGAGCCTGGAATTAATCGTGAACCTCGACATACTGGAGGGATACAATTGCCGTAATACTCTCTTCATACAAATCCCACGTCAAAACACCACCCACAGAGAAGATGATAAGCATATGTCATGTCTAAGAGGAAACGGCGTAGTGGAGTTACAGTAGCTAGCTTGCTTGGCATCGGTTCACATAGTCTTGTGTGTGTTACCCTCTGTCTCAGTGCCGCAGGAAACCATGGGGTGTATTGAACTGTACTGTATTATCCTTTCATTCACATTCTCCTCCATGCCTTACTGTCGTAAACACACACATACTGTATATATTTATACACACACATACACTCGTGTACTCTAACAACCGCACACACTCTGACCCACACGCACACATACACACTCTCAGGGGCACGCAAACGCAGAGACGTACACAAGCAGGTTTCGTCTCCTCTGTGCCCCCGTGGCCCATCCTTCCCGTAGGCTGTGCCATTCTGGCTGCTTATCAGAGCTCCACAGCACCTCCGCCTGCACTTCCAGTGTAAATGAGCCCTCCCACGGCCCTGCCTGACTGGGCACGGCACAGCTCTGGCTCCCCGGCTGCAGTAACAGTCAGCTAGGGGAGGGGGGCGCTGTTGGGCAGGAGCACTGCATTCACTTCCCCACACAGACGTATCAGAATGCTGAACTCACAGAGACACAGCACCTATGGTCCTGACAGAATGGGGCATGTTAATGCTGGTTTGTATTGCTCGGCTCTGGTATGCTCTTTGTATCTTTTTCTTTAAGACTGCTGGCGGTGTGCGCTGCCTGTGAGTTGGGCACAGGGTTAGCATCCGGTTTGGCAAAGTGATGTAAATGCGGAAGTTCCTTAAACTTGCAGCATATCTGAATTCCAGCAGGGGGCGACACGTGCAGTTGCAAAAGGAGGTCGTTTTTTGTAGAAGTCTATGAGAAAATGAGAAACTTCTCACTTCATTTATTACCTCAGTAAACATTTTCATAATGAGTTTATGGTCTCAATCGGTAGTTTTTAGTGTTCTGCAATACAGAATGATAGGCATTTTTGAATGATGGTCTCATTGATTTTAAAATTGCAGATAAAGCAGGGAGTGTTTTAGGGTGGCTATGTAGTGACTGTGTCACTTTGGTCACCTAATATTGTTAAATGTCTTGTTCAGCGTTCTGTTGTACCGTACAACGAGACACTTAAAGGAGTTGGCAGTAATTACATTTTGTTTTAAATTGTTTTTTGTTAGCCAACCTTCTTGTTAGACACCCTCTCGTCTAAATTGGTCTAATCTTCAACCAAGATGGCTGCGCCGGTAACGGCGAACTCGATGACTGAAATCAGATCTCCACAAACCAATGGGTGACGTCACACATATTCATTCCAGAAGTATACAGTCAATAGAGTTAGGGCTGTGTTGGTCTCAGATATAGGTCTCGATTTAGGGAGCTTTGACCAAATGTTGTAGTCGGTGCAGTAAATTTATTCTCCCCAATAACTTCTTTTAACATTATTTTAAAAATATATTTTTCTCTTTTTATTTCAGTGACCTGGACAAGATAAAGCATCATAGTGCAAAATACAACATAAAGTTTACCTGAAGTACACTAAATACAAAGAAATGTAAATACATTTTGTGTAAATTAGCTCAGTTCCATGATAGTGAGGTCACTGTCACTACAGAATAGTTTAGCGTGCAGGACCATGTAGTATCTCTGTTTTTTACCATGAAGAAAAGGTGTTTCCTCTGGGTGTTTTTTTGTGGTTGAATGACATTACATGATTGACTGTAGTCTACTGGGCAGTTTGTATAGGTAGACAGGTGACTGTATACAGACTAATACAGTATGTATTTTATGTAAGTGATTCTGTGGGAAGATTAGGAATATAATACCTGCTTTTCTTCCTCAGTACCGGTGTCATTGTCTTCATCTTATCATCACTATCATCTCATCATCACCTTCGTTGTCATCATCATCCTCATTATTGTCAGAAATGTCATTCTCAACGCCATCATGTGAGTATTGCACTATTATAGATTCTGCAGTATTTCACAGAATGCTATGATGAAACCCTACAGGTGGATGTTACATGGTAAATGTATGCCCAATTGATCTGAAGTTAGCTTGTTTTAAATTCAATAGGAAACTTTCCTCCCCTGACCCTTGAAAAAACAGGGAAACCCCATAATGAACATTTGAGGTGGGTTTACATTACGTTCCTTTGGTGATGCTTTCCCATAGTGAACATCTTTCCCTGACCCCTGAAACCACAGTGGGAAACCCCATAGTGAACATCTTCCCCTGACCCCTGAAACCACAGTGGGAAACCCTATAGTGAACATCTTTCCCTGACCCCTGAAACCACAGTGGGAAACCCCATAGTGAACATCTTTCCCTGACCCCTGAAACCACAGTGGGAAACCCCATAGTGAACATCTTTCCCTGACCCCTGAAACCACAGTGGGAAACCCCATAGTGAACATCTTTCCCTGACCCCTGAAACCACAGTGGGGAAAACCCATTTTAAACATCTGAGCTGGGATTACACTAGCACTGTACACTTCCCATTGTTTCTCAATGTAGAGTAACATGGCAACTACAACAGCCATTCCCTATCCAACAACACACTTGACTAAGTTCCCATTAGATGTGATTAAACATTAACATCCCTGTGCCACAGTATCAGAACCTTAAGGCTCACAAACCATGGGAGATTTCCCTGCTGGGCTTCCAGACATGGATTCTTTTAGAAGTATGTTAAATACTCTAGGCGTTTTTTCCCATACAGAAATCTAACATATGGCCATATGTGTATATAACCTATATGTCCTATATTGGCATATATGGTGGAAACATCATCAAAATTTTCAAAAACTGGAACATTTTATATATGTGACATACATTTCCACATTTGACATCCATATCTGCATTTACCTATGGTTTACAGAGTGTATAAGTGATGTAATGTATAATATCTGTCAATGCATATATGAGATTAAGTAAATACATAAAATAGAAATACTGCTACATTTATTCTTGCCTTATGTCAGTTAACAATTTGTCTACAAATTTAAACAACAATGAATGCTTATGTGTGAGATATTGATGTTATATACAGTACTGTATATGTGATGATAAGTGAGGGTATGACATGTATGTGAATTAAATATTTGGTAAAATCTTTTTTAAATATATCCCATACGGAAATCTAATATGGCCATATATGTATGTATAATTATGTCATATATTTCCATATATGGTGGAAACACTATCACATATACAGTATGTACAAATATGTCGAGTGTGCGTCTTTCTTTATTTTTGTTGATTATTTATATCCGACAGACAGCACCTCTATATACTAAGTACTTGGGTGTGTCAGAATATAGCTTTTCCACATTTTATATATGTGACATACATTTCCACATTTTGTAATTCAAATATTGTAATCAAAATATATGGTCATATATTTTCAAATGAACGATGGGTACCGCCTGATGACATCAACACCTCCAGGCCAAGGCTACATTCACTTAAGGTGAATGAAGGTGAGAAGCATCTTCGGATGTATTTGTAATCTTAAGATTTTTCATATGTATGGCCATATATTAGATTTCTGTATGGGTTTGAGGTTGCCTGTAGAGCCCGAAAAAAATAGTTTGTCAGTTTGGGGAAGTTTCTCTTTGTTTATTATAGATGGAGATTGTTTTTTATTCACACTCAAGTCTGTGGTTTATTAATTCTTCATTCTTAACTCAGGTTTAAATATATAATTTCAAATACAGTATGCAATACACCAATGCATATTAAGATACTATCTTAGAGATCTATCTTAAAATGTGCTATTTAAAATGATTTTAATATGATGTCCTCAGATTTGAACTGTCATACACAAAATGAAATCAAGATATAATCTTAGAGTGTATTGGCTATTTTGGGAAGGATGGTAGCACGTTGAATAACTAACAAACTGGCAAGTAGGTTTGGTGGTCTTTTTATATCCTCTAAATAACAGCATAACAAAATATAGAAAATAGGACAATTTCTTCTCCATCAGTATGCAGCTATTGTTTGAGGATTAATTTCCTTTGGTGTAAAAAAGGAAGAATAATGATCTGAAATGAAAAAAACTGCTTCTGAATCAGAAAAGTGGTACAGTAAGTGCTGAGATGAGAATAATAACTCTTTTAAAGGCTAGAATCTGGAACCGTTACAAATAATCACAGAATAACCAAATCAACAACACAAGTAGTGGATTTTGTTTGTGAGAACATTGCATTCCTAGAGCACTGCATTTCTTTAAGCCTGCAGTGTGTAAACCATTGTGCTAGAAGCTATCTGAAAGCATCCAGGCATCGCGTCAGTGTGTTTACATACCGCAATGAATATGGCCTCTGCTGCCACTGATATGAAAGACGCATGTTATCTTTATTCAAAATGCATGACTTGTTGCATACCTGTTAATTCCATGGGATTTTAATGTTCTAAAATAATTTGAGGGAGAGCGTCATGGTTTTTAGTGTCAGTTTGAACTGAAAGGTTGTGGAGAAATTGTAAATTGTTAAAATGTCTGAAACTTTGTCAGATTAAGCAGTTGCACACACTCAGTTTACAATGTTGCTGTTTACCAACAATCCCATCGTTTCATTTTTTTCCACCTAAACTTGTCTCTACTTAAAGCTCTCCTGTATAGCACGTGATCAAGCCCTGAATACATGAATGAGAGAAAATACAGTACGCAATGAAGTCAATCACTGAACGTAATGTAGCCAAGCAGAATGCTTTTTGAATGTACCTATTTTGAACTAATTTCCACGGATTAAACATGCTTCCCTCCGTTCCTGGTTATGGCATTCGGCAGCCTAGACAAGGCGTGGGTCGTCTGATGTGTAGACCAACCAGCATTTTTCTTTCTCTACCTCACATGCTCTCTCTTTTTCATGCTCTTTCTTTTCACCGCTCTCCCTCATACACAGTCTCTTTCTCTCTCCTCCCACTCTCATCCTTCTCTCAGCAAATCTGTCTTCCGGAAGCCACGGAAAACTGACACTTTCTTTTTTTTACACATGCTACGTAATTAACTTGCCTGAGCTGATGGCCATACTCCCCTTAATCAAGATCCATCATACCGTCGCCAGAGCCTGCAGGATGTGGAAGCGTTGTTTTGTTGACGTCCTGTTTGTGTGTAATCCACAACCTCCCTACTAATGACCATGCAGTCTCTTATTTCCGTCTGTGAGAGTTTCTTCATTAAATAAGATATAATGTTCATTTTCGCCCTATGCAGCGATACATTTTTCAGTTGACCTAAGATAAACGTACTAGTACACAATTCGTTTTTGGTTCATTATTATATCTACAAATAACCCCCATGTAGCACATGAGTGGACAACATTTTGGGCTGTTCCATTGGTTCGTTTGGTTCGTGGCAATCTTGATCAAGCGCAGCTTGAAAGTCTGGCAGGCTCCACCATCGGTCCACCATCGGTCACAAAAGTAATTGAAAGGCAAACAAGTAGTATTTGAACACAGGTTAAGACAAACCAATCTTGCTCGGCTGCCACCCGCCTGTCAATCCAGTTTTGATTGGTTTGATTGACAGCTACTGGTCTCTTCTCACACTGTAATTACCACATCTGGATTGATACAGAAAATGGTCACCAACTGACAACATAGCACAGCATCTGCAGTCAGACTTGATGCCATGTCTGGCCACACCCCGTTGTCTGTTATTGTGTTTAGCAAAATGGGTGTAGGATGACTCCGTGGTCATGGTAACAGACAGTTAACTGGCAGCTTTAAATTGCGGTGCCGATACACAGGTGAAGACACGACAACCTTGTCAACGCTGTTTGTGAAGTCTGTCATCATCCTCACATTAGACCAGATAAAGCTTCAACATGGCTGGTGTTATTTTGCTTCCACACTTCCTGCTGAATTCAGATAGACTTTTTTACATTTACATATTGTTCTCACACAGACTTAAGACACTTACTGCAGTAGTACACATCCACTGTAGGAAGTGGCCTAGACAACTGGCTATTTCCAGTTTTAACTACATTTTTGTCACTTTAAGGGACACAACCCACTGATATAATTAGCTTTTTAGATTAAATTATACCAATTCGCACCCTGTTGCAATTGTGATTTATTTTTGGTTGATTTGTTTGTAGAAGGTCTATATTTACTTTCCCAAAGTTGGTTTCTCACTTTACTCAGGTGACTTTTGTTCTGGTGAAGTCCAGCTTTCTATCCGGCCCAAGGGGTGGTGCATGTGGACTTAACGGACTGGCTGTAGTGCTCCTATACCTGGGTCTTACTCAGCCTTCTTAATTGTTAAATGCAACCCATTCTGAGAATAAGCCTCAGCGCTGCCTCTTTTTGCCCCCAATATGCCCCAGTCAGCCTCTGAGCAAGACCCTATTAACCTTCGAGTCTCAGAGGTTTTTAACCTGCGCTCAGGTCCTGGGGTGGGAACCCTAGGCTTGTGGGTTGGTATCTTACTAATGGCTGGCTTATGTAGCACATTCCAGTTCTGCTCTCGTGGTCGGGTGAGTCAAGGCCTTCTGCTACTCTTGCCTGAGTATTTTATGTCTACTCCATGTTTGGAAGACTGCCGTTGATTCCTTATTGTGTGTTCAGGTGCTAGGGGGCACCTGTGTGATTCTACTAGTAGCCTGAGAAAAGGCTTCCACATCCAAAGAAGTCACAGGTGCCCCAACTGAACCTGTTGTGACTGAGAATATCCCACAACTGTACCACCACCACGGTTAGCCTCCGATAAGCAGTCAATTCTGTGGAATGCGGTAAGTGCTTTGGCTTTAGCCTAATCTCTGAAATACAGAAGTAAATCTCCCTCTAATTTGGTCAGTTGCCTCACATGTATCAGTGTCACGTTGCTCCTCCTTTCATATCTTTCTTCAACATGGCATTTGATTCGACACCAAACCTTGATTGATTTCTTCTGTGACATCAACACTGTTTATCTGTTTCCTCACAGTCGCCGTCTACATTATTAGACCCAGTAAAGTTTTGTTCCATGCCACGTTAAACATTGGCCAGTGTCAGCACACCATTGTTGTCCTCCAAATCCTATTCTAATACAACTTTCTCACACTGCGCTGTGTCAACCGCTATAGCTAAATTCATGAGCCAATCGAATGCTGGCAATGATTAGGTTGCCAAGATTGTATAAGGTCCAGATTGGAAATGTATCCAGGACACCGGAGTTAACAGCCCTACTCTTAAGGTAAGTGCCATGGGATCTTTAGTGAGCACAGAGAGTCAGGATGCGTTTAACATCCCATCTGAAAGAAGGAACCCTACGCAGGGCAGATGACACGATCACTACCCTGGGGAATTTGGAATGATCTTTAGACCAGAGGGGAGAGTGCCCCCTGCTGGTTCTCCAACACCACTTCCAGCAACATCGGTCTCCCGTCTCGGGACCAACTAGGCCAGACCCTGCTTAGCGTTAGAATCAGACCAGTAGTGGGATACAGGGAGCCATGCTAGAGGCTGCTGTAGGTTGTGAGCATTCGCAACAGTTCTGCACATGCCAAAGGCGGGAAAAGCACAGATTATCACATCCAATCACAGTTGTTTGGAAGATTATGAAGGAAATGATACAAGGCTCACAGGTAAAAAGTAACACAGCTTTGTTTTTAAGCTAAAATGAACATTTCTATATTTAAGATGCCATTCATTGGAAAATGTATTTTAGTTTTTTTCCGTTTGATGAAAAATATGTGACCTAAGTCTAAAACCAGGTTGTGGTTCACAAATTTCTCTTAAGCAGAGGCAGTTGATGTTGCTTTACAGCTTCTTTTTACAACAAATCTTAGCCAGATAACATGCTAGCAATGGATCTGTTGAGTGTTTTCATTTGAATTAAAAGAAGAAGCTTGTTGAAAATTCAGAAATGTACATATCGTGCAACATCCTCTAATGGTTAGCTTCAAGGCTACCGATATCATTAATGAACTACTTACTTATTGCATTTGTTTTTTGTATTTTCTCTTAAAGCACTTTGGAATTGTAACAAAGCCATACAGTATTTTGAAAATGTTTAATTACCATTATTGTTACACTGGATTAATAATAGACACCTATGAATTGCTATAATGCATGTAACTACCACATTGCTAGCTAAATTGGCAGCTAAACTGTCTACCAAAACATTAGGTGGTCTTCACCCCCCTCAACTTCTAAATTGTTAGCACCTTTGATATGACTCTTCACTGTTCAAGGGTTAGTAGGTGAAAAACATCTCTGGTTCTACCCCCTTAATTGAATGATCCAGTGATGGAGATTGTCCGATCGATCTCATAGGGGCCTTAATACTTTTTTCAGTCAATAATTAAGTCTCTCTTCAGCTGCTTCGGCAATGTTCCGTCTTAAACAAATACAACAAAAATACGGTAGAGGAGGCTACTTTCAAATCAATGATTTCTCCAAGTTTCAGTTCAATAATACATTAGTACTCTTCCTGTTCCAAAGATCACTGCCAAAGCTCGTTCATTAAAACATCTGAGGTATTTGAGGCTTCAAAGCCACCATCCTATAGACTGCTCCTCTCCCCCTGTCATTTCCAAACTGTCTAATCGCAGAATTGTTTACAGCCGATTATGAGCAACTGAACTGCAGCGTACGAGCCAATCATCTCCATCGGTTATAGTTTAATATATTTTTCATCGTTTCGTCAGGCTTAGTATCAAAGTCTATTTTCTGTTAGATTCAGGGTCAGTGACAATTTCTTGACGTAAACATAAGTAATGCTGAATTCCAAGGAATTCAAAACTTTCTCTTTGCAAAATCATATTAACTACGATTAGATTTCTTCACCAAGTTCCAAACAAGTGTTACTTGACGATTGTTCAAGTACAATCCATCATCTTTCATTCTTCTTATCAGTGTCATATTTTCCCCATTTATATCAGTGTCATATTTTCCCCATTTATATCAGTGTCATTTCAGGCTCTGCCTTTATTTCAAATGACAGTATTGCTGTTCGGCTCCTGCTCCTCCTACATTCACACAGCTAATCCTTTGCTTCGTCCTGTCAGCACATTGTTCTGTCACTCATTTATCATACCTCCGGGAGATAACATAATGTCCCACCTTTAGAGAAAGGTGGTCATTCTAACACCGCTTAGTCTTTGTTGTGTACCAGACAATCCCTCTCTTTTATTTTTTTTCCGGCGCAAGTACAGTACACCTTGCGTTGGCATTCTGTCTTTTTGCTGCATAGTTAACTTTGAGGTGTCAAAGTGAGACACGAAGGGCCAACTGCTGCCCAGCAAGCCTCTGATAGCTTCAAGCTAGTGTAGACAGACAGTTCTTACAAAATTAATTAAACATGTGAATGCTAATTGCTAGCATTCAATAAAGATCGTTTGCCCTCAGCAGCCAAAATGAGATGCAGAGTTCAATTGTAAATCTTTACCTGTCTGACACTGCCAATTTAGAAAGCTGGGTGTTGCAGATTACCTGGCTGTTAGTGGGGATCGTTTGACTTCGAAAAAGGAAGGGCAAAAAAAGAGGCAGAGATGGAGAGAGTCAGGACCATCGAGAGGTTTGGAGAGGGCAGACAGGATCGAGGGACAGAAAATGACAGTGGTTTGATGAGTAAATCAATTTAGCTAAATATGGTGAGTATCTGAGTATAGACATGACATTTCAATGGAATCCAACAAACTCTTCTCATTGGCTAAGGATTCTAACATTTGGAGCTGGGTCATATCAGTTTAGATCCCCTGACAATTCTACTTCTTTACATCTGTACATTCCTTTGTTGCGTTGAATAAACACATCTATGAAATCTTTCTCAATGTAATCTTTCCCAAACCAGAATTCCACCGTTTTGTCATTACGTTGGAAAAAAATATGTCTTTTGTATATTTAAAAAAAATGTTGACATTGGGTTGTGCCCAAAACTTTTAATACAATTGTTTCAGAGTTATGGGTGGATTGGATAAACTGCCAATTTGAATTTTCTTCATAGTCTAAGTATTTTTAACCGAATGTTTCAAACACGACTGTAGTATTTGACATAGTAATTTAGCATCAGCACATAATAATTGCAGCATAGACCAGCCTTATTTATCCTAATGCTCGTGTTCAACGACGCAAGACTTATTCGAATTAACACCAAAAGAGATCCAAGACAGTAAGCTAAAATAGTGCAGTAATAAACTCATTCTTGTTTTCAATAATAATTCACTGCTTTCACAAAAAGAAAAGTCTTGTTTTCCCTTGATTAGAAAAACAAATCACCCCCTCACCAGAATGTTGCATATTGACAAATAACGTAACACGTTTGACTGGCAACTAAATTGCGACGTAGTATTGACAAACCTGTACACACATGCGGCTGTATGTCTGGAGCGGCCTATCACTCTACCGTAGCTTCGTGATGACGGATAGCTGTAACATTGCAGCGCAGCCCTGTTGAACTTTACATATCCGTTGCCTTGGGAATTGCGCTGCTCTTTTCTTCCCTGCCTGGTGAATAAATGTTTTGGACGGTCTCCAGACCTGTAATCCAGCCCACCATGTAAGCCAAGACCCCACGTTGCTTGTTTAAGTCTGGTCCTCCCACACACTCTGGTATTGCCTCATCTCCTTAACAAAGCTCTTACGTCTACGCTTCCCCATAGGGCTTCAGTCAAATGTAGTGCACTACGAAGGGAACAGCGGGCGGATTGTCAGGGGGAGGAAGTTCCCCTCCCATCTGTCCATGCTCTGCCAACACCTGACCAATTAAAGATCCTTCTACCTGCAAACAACATTGTGTGTTAAGAGATTAGGCCAACAATACCTCTATCCTCTGGAGAGACAAAGCTTACGCTGCTAAGACCGAAGAGTGTTCCTGCGTTCTGCACAATTTGGTGGCATCTTTACAGATCAGTGAACATTCAATTAAAGATGATAAGATTCAATCTGTTCTAGGACAAAGGTGCGAGATTAGACTCAGCAGTAAATGGTTCCTTTGTTTTGGTGATTTACAGTTTGCCTCAATGGTTGCGCAGAAACACACATATCCTGTGAAGATCCAAGGGTCATTATAGTGGGAGTCTAATTGTAACAGTCGGCCTTGTCCTTGAGGGACACTTAGCTTGGAAGAATACTGTAAACCCTTAAGACATCAATGTGCCAATAGCTCAAAAGAGATTTGACTTTGTGCTATGCACTACCAATGAGACTGCAGTTTCACATCACACTACTGTACTGTACAAGTGTTTCTCTAATCACAATTCACTCAATACAGCGCAGACCCTTAGTGCAGTGGTTCTAATTCTTTTCCTCTGGAACCACAGCCATCTCACAGTTTTGTTTTAGCCCTAAACTAGCTCACCTGATTTCAGCAGCCAAGAGCTTGATAAGTAGTTGACAAGTCGATTCAGGTGTTCTAGCTCTAGGATACATCTAATACATGGAATGACTGTGGGTCCCAAGGAAAAGGATCAAGGATCACTGCCTTAGTGTTTTCTAAGGTCAGCATTATACCGGACCATTCATACTTTACTAGACCCAACGCCACACTCCCGTGTGACGATGCCCAAGCCTGGCTTCCTAACCGAGTGTCAGACGTTTGCCTGCCTGAGAAGTTCTGTGTCGCTGGGTACCTTCCATATCTTTTTCCTAATCATATAACCATATTTTTTTCTTTTAATTCTTATTAAAAGTTTAGTGTTAAAGCTTCAGGCAAGGCATGGTGTGGCTTTCCCATCCATTGTTTTAATTGTGGGCAACTAGAATGGTGCTCACAATTTTAATGGAAATACTCCCTAAACAGGAGCAAGAACGAAGGTGATGAACTTTTACTTTGAAAAGGGTAACATTTCATAAAAAATAAACGAACATGGATATGCAGGCTTTTACACACAAACACACACACAGATTCATTACCTGCTTGGCAGCTCTTGGTAATTGGATGAATAGTGATGATGACCTCATGAACGGTTGGGTTCCGTTCGTTATGACGGCACATGGCAAAAGTCATTGCTCAGGCATGAAAACCAGATTGAGTTGGGGCAACCTATTTTGATTAAACGTACACGTATGTTTGAGTGATCATGTAGTTAAAAATCACTTATGTATAATTCACCCATTGGAAGCAATGCACCTCCAAGTCAGTTTGGTTGTTGTTTTCATCTGTACTGGTTGATTAAAGTGTATAAGATCGGTTAAGGAGGTGGATCGGATTAGGCGCCACATTGGGACGTGTAATAAAGACTCAACTGCACCGTAGACACTGAGAACTCTGAGATGGATTCCAAAATTCTTCAGCTAAACCAAAAGAGTTCTACCTAGAAACAGAAAGTGTCATTGAAGGTTTAGTCTTTTACGATTAAGGCGGTTTTCTTCAGGTGTATCACTCTCTTTAGAACTAAGCTCATTACAAGGCACATCCAGAAAAATGAAAGAAGGAATATGCATTTTATATGCTAATTGTAGCATTTCAAATGAATATAATATTTTCCTACTAAGGACTTCAGTGACTGGGTTGAGCTGAGGAAGTAACCAGACAGGTCAACCTGTACTGAGGTCTTCAGTATTATTTCTCCACAGAAATGATCTTACCCCTCCAGCAGCTCCTCAACAGTCACTCAGCTTCACCTCACACATCTACAGCCCCATTCAGATTCAGATTCACACATCTACAGCCCCATTCAGATTCCTGTGCATTGTGGAAGCTGCCAGTGAACTAAAGCGTTTTACAACCCATGCATCAATACTAGCCTGCTTTAAATTGCACCTTGGGCTCTTTTTTTGTTACAGATTGTACAAGGAATAATTCACAAAGACATCTCAGTGGAGTGAGTTAATTGCTAATGGAGAGTGCAAAATGAACTGGGGGATGGTTGAGTAACAGTAGAGGAGTTTTGAGGGCCAGGGTTCATGTAGCAGCTTGAACTCCTCACTATGGACCATGCTGCCCTGTGGTGACCGGGGTTCGTGCCACAGCTCGGCCGACTGTCTGTGCCCTTTCTCTCTGTCTCCCTCTATATGTCTTTTTCCCTAGTGTCTGTTTTCTAATGTCAATGAAAAAATATCGGAGGTGTTGAAAGTGTGGGACGTTGGCGCTCATGGAAAGTAAAGCATTCTGACTCTGCTATCCAAGTAAATGCAGGGTTGCCAACTTTGGGACTTTGGCTGGCGTGAGACTCGGTTACATTTCAGTGTGCGCATGAACGGAGAACACTTTTGGTAACCTTAACCCTAATTTTAGAAATGTTAGTCCTTGTTAACTTAGGATAAACCCCCAAAAAACTGCTAATAGAATGGAAATGCTTATTTTATTATGCTGAAACATGACAGTCACGTCAGATGCGTGAGAGTTGGCAACCCTGTGAATGCCACTTGAAAAACAGTAAAAACACAAAACAAAAGTACAGCAATTTTCTGTAACTACACAACCTGGTAATAACACAATTTGTAATTTCTTTCTACTGTAGCTATCTAACTACCAAGTGACAAGAATATTAGCCAGCCTACCTGGCTTTTTTTTAGAATAGCAACCATTTCTAAATCTATTTAGATTACATAGTAAGGTATTTATAATGCATTGTATACCCCTATACAGTACACTGTTTCTTTCTGTAACGTTATTACAAACCCAAAGTTGTAGCTACAGTGAACAAATAGGTACCTTGGCTTTTCCATCAGATCAAACAAAGCCATTTATCTTTGACTTCTGTTCATAAAACTACACTCCCTCTTGTCTTATTAACTTTTCAATGTATCACAACATAAAATATACTGTTTAGCTGAACATCCTGCGATACACTCAGGAAAGGTGGAGGCCGGTGAAACTTTATTGAGCAAGATAACCTCATACTAATTTTTGAAAATGGAGGAAATGGGTTCTCACCCTGGGTTTATTATGTTGAACTTAATTCCATTTACTCCAGTCCAGGCATTAATATGAACCCATTCTCCTCAATTAAGATTCACGGGCCTCCACAAATAAATGTTAACATATTCGTAAGAGGTCCTACACTTCCTTATTAAACCAATTTGACTGGTAATCAGCTACACGTAAATGCTAACATTTAGCTCTGTTGCTGTCTGTTAGCGCTGCAACAGCTAGCTTCATTGGTCAGGGCTGCTGATATTTGCTGATGCTCGTTTATACTTTTGTGTGTGCGAGTTTGTGTGTGTGATAATGTTTGTGTCAGCGTTTGTGTGCATGCCGGTGTGTGTCAACGACGACGTGCTTCCTCTTCGTGCCCTGGGTGTTAGCATGTTAATCCTGAGGAGCTAGCTAGCCTCAGAGTTCAGAGCCAAGGCAGTTGTTGTCTGCAGATGCTCTGGTCACTGAGGCTTAATTAGAGTGGTTGGAATTTGATGCCTCTCAACGCTGACGCCCTGCTGAGTAATACAGCGACACAAATCCAAGACAGAAGCATGCACATAAAAATGGAAACTCATACTGTTTATAAGCACATTCTGTACAAACAAATCACACAGGCAGAGACATTGCTACAGTAGGCAAACACACATTTACTGTATGTTTCTATTCCTGTGGGGACTTGACAGCAAACCCTGACACAGTTATTCATGTTCCCATTTCCTGGCTCTAACCCTAACCCTAATCTAGCCTAAACCTAACCTTGCCTTAGCCCTTACACATACACGTGAATGACACACACACACACCTTCATATACACATCAACACACAACAACAAAGTAATCACTTCAGATGTCCACCACAGTCTAATATGCTCTTAAATAGACCCAAGCTAATAGACCCACAGTCTAATATGCTATTTTCTAGAGCCAACCTGTCCACCACTGTTATTATAATTCTTTCCTCCTTTCCCAATTCCTACTAATCCTGCCTTGTCTACCAGCTCCGCAGCTCCTTGGACAGATCTGTGGGATGGCGAGGGGCGAGCACATGTTGCCCAGTCCAACCACATGTCGCCCAGTCGCTGATTCATTTCACACCCTTCATCCAACAAGGAAGCCTTTAGTCAGATAATGCATGGGATGATTGTTTACCAACTATACTTCGGCAATTGAATTTACAGGCGGTCAATTTGGACACAAGGGTTGCTGGAGAGCGACGTAGTAGGATAGATAATCTGACTTATCTAACCCAAATACCGGGCAGTGCTATGCGAATTTGTGCTGCCTCATGCAGGAGGTCCGGCGAAAGTCAGAGAACCCATAGTCAGGCTCGAACCATTGACTATCATAACATAGACTGTCCTGCAATGCAGCGACATAGCTCGCTACACCATGCGGACCCCCCTAAGGCTTGCAAATGGTTTTGAGGTGTGGTTGCTATCTCCATGGCATGGATATACACTGACAAAAGATCACCTATGTTGATGGGTGGCATCTTCAAATGGGAGTTCTTTGCCCTTGACTATAGGCAAGGTTTGGTTTCTGTGAATCTAACGTTGTCAGATACCATGTGCTGAAGTGCTGACCTGACATATCCCCAATTGAGCATGCAGTGTGGAAATAAAAAAAGATGTTTTGGTGCGATTTCATTTTATTTTTTACTTAGCTGTGGGCCTCAAATGTCACAGTAGGAATTTTGTTTTAAGGCTTTTCCAAACCACCTCTCTGTACGCCTAGTCTTCTCATCGATTTATTTCATTTTTACCTTGCCACAGGCCTTACCAATAAACCAACCATCCAGAAGTTAATACCTAAAGGTAAACAAATATGTGGTTTTACTCATTTCAAAGACGTTCATTTTACTTAATTCAAAGACATCAGTTCGCCCATAAAAATGTCAGATTCAGGAGAGTTTGTGATGTGTTATTGCACACTCAAGTGCACACTCACACACACACAGACATACACATATGACATGCTACCAGTCAGCCGTCTATCTGAATCACCATGCTGTCACTACACAGAGGTTATACTAATAAATCCTAATCCCTAGTTTTGGTTTTAAATGGTTAGAGCGGTGGGTTGACAGATTCTCACAGTACACTTCAGCCCTGTCTCTGCTGCAAGTTGTTTGAGGGTTGCACAGACATACCAGGACACACATGAACACAAACACACACACACAGCTGCCACTTGCTGTTTGCTCTTATTGTGCAGCCTGGTGTGTGATGGGGACTAAGAACGGTGAGGGCTGGAGCTGGATTGAGGTAAAGCCAGCCAGCTACAGACTGCATCCCCTTTGGGTCCCCAGGCCCCCTAGGCACTGCTGTACCTTTTGACCAGGGCCCTTGGATCTCCAATGCCCCCCGTCCCAGGTAGTGCGCAGTGCAGGGAGCGAGGTGCGGCGTGGGACGCTGGATGCTGAGCGCTGCCGTGATTGATGGCCCTGCCTGCAGCCTGACCTTGCAGTCACTGGAACAGGGGAAGAGATGCGTTCGCGACCTGGATAATGAAGAGCTGTGACGGGCCCTGCGTGGATGTGGTGGTTATGTTGGGACCATCAGTCAGGATCACATCACAGCAGGAAGGAGACCAGAGGAGAAAATATGAGAGGAAAGGATAGAAGAAGAGGGGCAAGGAAGTCCTCTGCTTTGATTTCCCCAGACACACTGATTTTCCTCTATAGTCTCACACACACACACACACACACGCATACACGCACACGCACACACGCACGCACACAATGCAATACTCATATCTACGTAGGCATGTGGGCGGCCTGGCGCCACACACACACACACCTACAAACACACAGGTGCTGCCGTTCTTCCCAGGAGCAGAGTTATCAAAGCCCTGGGGGCACAGGAATTCTCCATTCACATCCGCTCCTCTGGTTACAGCCTGGTGTGCCGGCCCGCTCCTGCCTCATCATGAGGGGAGCCAGCCAGGCAGGTGAGAGGGAAACCATGAAAGAACCAGAGACAAAGGCTTCATCCGGTGTTGTTCATGCCCCCTGGCTTCAAGCATCTAGGGTAGGGAAACAGCATATGGATATAGATTTCTGATTACAGTGAAGATGCAGTGATGCAACATACAATATACATGCCTCTGAATGAGTCAGCCGGCTAAGACTTTTTATAGCATGACAGAGACTTGAAAAGATGTGAAATCTGTTGGGAGATACTATTATTCTTTCTAGCTTTCAGAGACAATATTTTCCCTACTGACCCTTGCATCTCCTAGTCAGGTCCGTAGCATACAAATTAAAGAAGTGCACATTGTTGTCTGTAAACAAACCTCGCAGAATAGCAATACTATAATACTCCGATGGGATGACAGATTGGGAGGAAAAACTGCATCTAAATAGTCTGATTTTCAAAGATGTTGGCTGATATTTTTTACTGACAGGATGAAACAGAAACCAGGGAGACAGATTGGGGAGACGGAGAGGAAGGGCAGAGAGAGTCAGCCAACCCGGGGCTCAAACCCCCTGTTGCCCGGGGACATGCATGCTCATATTTATTCATACAGAAGAAAAAAAAAAATTAACAACAAGGGCTCCGGGTGACGTAGTGGACGAAGACACTGCTCTCACAGGGCAACTGCTTTACGGTGACCAGGGGTTCGAT
The DNA here is from genome assembly GCA_016801145.1 of Umbra pygmaea. Classification (NCBI taxonomy): domain Eukaryota; kingdom Metazoa; phylum Chordata; class Actinopteri; order Esociformes; family Umbridae; genus Umbra; species Umbra pygmaea. Next base: position 14,540 of record JACXGM010002947.1, on the reverse strand, counting down.
CCTAGTCAAGACATCTCCAACTGTGTGTGGAGCTCCAGCACGGGGATGTCGAAATTGATCGAGCATTTCCCAACCTAAGGGATTAGATAAGTCAGACTAGCCTACGATGCCGTGTTACTCTCCAGCAACTGCTCATGTGGATATGTCACCTGCAAGTTCGATGGTGGAGGTATAGTGAGCGAATGTGCAATCAATCCTGTACTGACTAAGAGCTTCCATGTTGAACGAACAGTGTGATAAGAATGGGACAACTCATCCATCTTTGCTTGATGAAAAGCACAGGGCCAGCTTGACCATGTAGGTGAATTAGGCGACCACATAGGGTGCCAGAAGCTGGGGTGCAGCAAAACAATCAACAGACCTAAGATGCTTTACAGTTTGATTAAGAAAAAGTAGTTAAAATAAAAATGTATGTAACTGATTGATATTATTATTTAACACTTTAATGTAGGTAATTATTTTAAATATAGTAATATTTATTTATTACCAGAGCTGCTGGGATATGTGTGGCAAGCTGGCATTTGCCCCAGTACTTTTCAAAGTGGTATAGCACCGCCACACCATTTTCAACCAGCCCATTATCGGATGCACATTTTTATTTAATAACTAGAATGGCTTGCATCTTCAAGAAACTGCCATTTGATTGCGCTGCAGCAGTTGTGTGAAGCAAAGCATACTTATTTCCAGTAGTTCCCAAACTTTTTTAGGTACTGTACCACCAGGGGTCCTAGTACCCATGTTTGAGAACCACCACCCAGGCAGAAGTGTTTTGCGCAGCTGTTTTCTTCACCCATCTGCAACTTAACAACTTTTTAGACAAAGTTGCATTCGAAAGGCCACACCTGAAGCAAACATATAGAAAATAATGATTCTCTATGGCAACAGTAAAGTCAACAGTAACTTTAAATAACCACTCATTACAACCAATATATGAAGAAAAACATCTCTGAATGCACAACATGTTGAACCTTGAAGCAGATGAGCTACAGCAACACAACACCACACAGAGTGCCGCTCCTGTCAGCTAAGAACATTAACTGAGACTACAATTTGCCCACCAAAATTGGACAATAGAAAATTGGTAAGACCCATCCTGCCTATTTTATTATAATTTTACAATAATTCACAAAAAATGTAACATAATTTTTTTATTTTTTGGCTCTATATGAAATCCTGCATGAAAACCATTTTTCAAAAAGTTTGGGTTTGACTCATTCTTGTAGAGTCTTCTGAATCGAAAAATTTAAGGCACTTCCAATGTAAGACAAAGTATGACCCTTTTAGAGGCCAACATATCAACATAGTGCCAGACGGACTTCAATCCCTAGACCTTGAAGGGTTCATTATATTTAAGAAAACAACTTTTGACTTCATTTTGTCTTGATTCGCATGTGTCTGGTAGTACGCTAAATAGGCTTGAAACAAACAGTAGTGATTAAATCCTGAGAGTTCAAACAAGGAAATGGTGTTACAAAACAAAACATTTATTTTCTGTAGGATACACACATAACTATGTAGGGGGTGGGGGTAATTTAATCAAATAACATTTCCTATTTTTCACGCATCATTATAAAATGTGGCACATCAATTGGTTTCAAAAGATCAAAGTGGCCCTCAAGCAAAGATGTTTGCCCACCCCTGGTATAGAGTATAGTGTTTATAACTTACACTTCAATTCACCTGCATCTACTAGCACTGACTTTGCAGTTATCATTGAAGTTAAAATGTAGAGTACTTATGATTCCTGAGTTATGTGGTTATCCCACCAAACTATTAAGATGAGTGCCCAGTATCTTCGCTCTGGATAAAAGCATCTGCTAAATGACAGAAATGTTAATGTCACCAGACATTTTCATAATTTAAGGTTTAGTTGTTTCACTATTGAGAAGGCCAAGTAGAGTGAAGTGGCTTTTCGGGAATTCTCAAGGCATGCGTGTGAATACATTAGCTTAACTTAAGCTCATCTGAGGACTTTTACACTAGATCAGCGGTTCTCAAACTTTTTTTGGCTAGGGATCCTTTTTGTGATGTAGCAAATTCATCAGGGAGCCCCTGATAACTCGAATGTATATACAGTATAGTTTTACTACGACTTGGGCAATGCGTGGCTGAACAAGCCCATATCCGGAGTCCTAGAATGTAAACCCTTTAAAGTTTCCCCTCCAGGTAATGGAGAAAATTATGCAGTCTTCAACATAAATTTATGCAATGCTTCATATTTTGCCAGAGATTAGTGTTTTAAAAAGTTACATCCTATAATTCTACACATTTTGCCATTTGTGAGAGTAAAGTTATTATAGGTGTAATGTTTAAATTACAGTTAAATGTTCTTTACAAAAAATGAACATTTTGGTAGACTTTATAATATTATAATTATTGCAATGTTTTGGCACCATCTAAATCCCTACAGCATAGCAGGCTTTAAGGCACTAGATATTCCTTCTACAGGCCTCAAATGGTCAGGGTTGTTTTAAACCATAAAATTATACTGTTGAGGACTTCACGTTTGCCATAGTTTGCTACAAACACAGTCCAGTCACGCCTAAGCCAGCCACTTCATAATAAAAGAAAAAAAAACTGACACACTAATAGCTTTCTGTGTTCTTGGATATTTCCAAATCTAAATGTCTGATATAAAATCTGTTCTTGAAGGAGTGTGATAATACAGTATGTGAAAAAATGACTGCACCACTAATAGCAATCGCAAAGTTGCTCCATTAGTTGAAAAAAAACATGAAACAAATGAATAAATCTAAATATATCAGTTTTGCAACAGTCAAGATGTAGACCATAATGTTTTAACCAGATGTTACCCTAAGAAATAAAATGTACAGTACAGTAGTGTGCACAAGCTCACAGAGAAAGCAGTTTTTTTGGGTCCGTGTAACTGATGGAATGCACCTTCACAAAGTGCTCCCTGAGGTGATCAAGCTGTAATGAACAAGTCAGGAAGAAAACAAAAGAAAAGCCACACCAGAATGGCAAATTTGAAGAAAGAATGGAGTTAGCCAAAGGCTATCTAGGCTGAAATGCATTGCCAAAAACACAAGAGAAGAAAGGCTGATTTTAAAAAACCTGTCCTAACAAAAAAATTCTAATAGGCATTTGGAGTTTCTCAAGGGGTTTCTTTAGGGAATAAATTTTGTTGCAATATTTCAGTCTCTGACAAGATGCCACTGTTTCTCCATGGAAGACTGGTGGTAAAACCAGTAACATTTCACCCTAGCCCATTTGATTTCCTTGAAGACACTGTAATTAATCTTTGTAGCTACAGTGCTGCCCAAAACCACACGCAACATTGTGTGGGAGCGCGATTTGGTTTGATGACATAATTGCAGATTGGCTTGCCCTATTCTCACAGATGCCGCCATCATGCTGGCCATTTTGACACAGTCTGACTATCATCCAGGATAAGAGCCATGTTCTGACTGCCTTACGACTGTTTATTCATGAGGCCTCTTTCAGCCCGGCGTGGCCACACACAAACTCTTAACATTGGCTTGTTTCTCCATTCCTTTCATCTATTTTTCACCCTGTTTCTCTCACTTTCTATATTTCTTCCTTTCTCTCTTGTTGTTGTGTCTTTCTAACTTTTGCCTATGTCATGATAAGTGAGGAAGGGAGTAAGCAGGAGGCAAGTGCTTAAATTAATTTAGAGAGAATTTAATAAAAACAGGTGAAAAACGATACACATACACAACAAAAAACAGAAGGTGCTTTCCTGGTCATATCAAATCCATCTAGACTTGGAAATAACTAAGGTGAAAATGAAATCCCTGAAAGGCGTTGTGAAAACCGGATCCACCAACCATATCCCCTGCCGTGGATGGATACGGTGACATCTCTATTTCTCTCACTTCTATGTTCGCACACATCTCATCTTTCCTTCTTTAATGCCAAACTAAAAATGACAAAAACTGTCATAATTCAATACTCACAATATGACTGTTAGCAGGAGATCTGACGTAATACTTGTTTATCCTTCAAACTGTCCAAATGCCTTACCTCCTTCTGTGTTGAACAGCTTAAAATCGTTTGATAATGGTCACCTTGACAGGATAGTGATCCCTATTTCATTTCTGCCTTGGTCCTTCTATTCTCTGCCATGACCCCAAGCTTGTTCTGCCTTCGCCCTGCCACTAACGACTGTGCTGATGGCAACCTTGGTTTTTAAATCGGTTTCTAGAGTTTCCCCAGCAAAAGCAACTCAATAGTTAGTCACCGGGCTCCAGAGACTGCTCAGTGTGTACCCTATTAGTTAGGTCTGGTAGGGTATCGGAGGACTCATGCGTTGTTCATCTTTCACAAAATAGCTTGGCTGTGAATGGATGAAATTACATTTAAGGGTTGCAAATCCATCTAAATCAAATAATGTTGGTCCTGAAGTAGAGAACTTTTGCATACATTACCTATACTAGAATTTTGAAGTCCGGCATTGCATTTAGATGCTTCTTGACTGGTAGCTGGTTATGTAATAAATATTTGAAAAAAGAAAATAATTCTGGGTTAGCCATGTCATTAGTTGAAAATATATAGAGTTCTTACTGTACAGTATTACAAATTATATTTGTTAAAATGGTTTCTGTCATTTTTAGTTTGGTTTGAAATTCACATATACAAGGAACACAGATTAAATTTCATGGTATACAGGACTGCATGTTGCACTGCAAGCCTTGAAGCACTGAGAACCTCAATGACTCATTTGTTCTACTGTAGACATGAACCAAGGTCTTCACATTGTGCCCATCAATGGTTTTTCATATAACGGGTTTCTATTTTTGGACTTTTACAGAACTTTACTTTCCTCACACTTCTGTGTGTTTGTCACCATGAGATTCAGACACCTCATGTCCACATGAAAGTCTCTCTCTCCCCGGGATGGATGAAGATCGCTATTCTGTCCGTCTCGCTGTGTGACAGCCTTCTATCTCCTTCCAAAAGAGCTGTGGATTCATAAATAATGACTCCCACCAACCCACCCTTCTGAGGCAGAGTCTGCGAGGTGGACGGCCTTCCTTGGCATCCACTCACGTCCAAGTAGACTGACAGGTAGCAGACGAGCCACAGCGGCTTACATTCAGTGTGGCTGCGACTGTCTGCCATTTTGTTTTTTTTCTCCAAATATCCATTTTGAACTCTTCCTTCCTCTCGTCTGTCCAGTCTAATCTGCAGTCAGTCTTTTTTGACAATCTGGGCATGGAACCTCAAGAGGCAGCCAGCTGACAGCCAATACTGGGGGTTTCTGGCAATATTATTTTCCGCCTAGGACGTGTGTCTGTATTCACTCCCTGTCTCCTTTCCCGGCACGGCCCAGACGGCGACTAACAAGACTGCAGCCTGTCAGTGCCACTTCGGTCTAAGGCGTCATGGCCCAGCGTGTGTCATTATCCATGAAACTGTCTCAGATGGACAGCTGTTTTCCCACTCCCCAATAACAGCCTTCCAATATTTTCTTTCACTGTCCAGAAAACTATATTTTATCTGCTTTAAAAACTAAAGAAAACAATAATAATTCATATTTGGTCAAACTTTTTTTCTTGCAAAGCCTTTACAGCCTGTGGAATAGGAAGAGGCACATGATCTACTGCAGTGGTTCCCAAACCTCTCCTCGGGGACCCCCAGACAGGCCATGTTTTTATTTTCATGCTGAAATGACACAACTGATTAAATTAGTCAACTACACATTACACCTAATTGAATCAGGTGTGCCATTTCAGGGTTAAAACAAAAACATGGCCTGTCTGGGGTTCCCCGAGGAGAGGTTTGGGAACCACTGATCTACTGTATGTGTTTATTAATAGCATCGAGCTTTGGAGAGAGCTTTGCCTTGAGATAAAATGAGAAATGAGTTTTACTGTCTGATGGTTACCTCGTTCATGTGCTGTCCCTGGGTTTATATACTAGCATCTAGCTTTTCAAGTCTGCAATAGAGAATGAGATACATAGGGGTGGCCACCTGCTGCGAAACGAAGACGACTCACACCCACCAATCAGTGTAGCTTTCTCCGGCAGAGCTCAGACAGTGTAGGAATCGGAACAGTGCATGAGAATTGGCCAAGAATGACCATTTTATTTAGGTATGTATTTCATCTATCGTGAAATAAATCTGTTTAATTCTGGTTTCTGTAGAACCATAGTAGCATGTGAAAATAATAATCTATGCAAAATGTGTTTTACCTGGTCTGCAAAGGACACATGAAAAATGTACCCACTGAAATCCATCAGTATATTCCAGGGCCCGTATTCATAAAGATTCTAAGAATCCTCTTAGAAAACTCCTAATTTAGCTTAAAAACGTTTACGTAGGAGTCTTAGCTTAAGATCGATTCCAGACCCATCTAAGAGCAACTCTGAGCAAGGAAAAGACAAAAACTCTTATCTTAGTGAGGAGGCGGGGCTGACCCCGTTGCTATGTATGACACAATCTTTTGACGACTGTGATTGGTTGGTTGTCTAAGAAGGAAAAAACTGAGCGATTTTAAGTATTCCGTGAAACTGTCACGGATTTAGAAGTTAAGGATCCGTGGCAGTTTCACAGAATTTTCGGCCATTCCGTGAAACTGCCACAGAGTTTGAAGTCAAGTGTCCGTGGTAGTATCACGTATTTCGGAGATCACGTTGAATAATTCGGATGTGGGTTCCGTCAACTACTCCGACGACAAGGCTGCTATATTTTTTTTTTATGCCTGCAAGGTGGGAATGTCCAGTGGAAAGGAAATTAACTGCGACAGAATGAGAGGTTCTGAAAGTGCTGTAATTGTTTGTGTGATCACTCTGCTTACAGAAGGTTGTGACAGACCCAAGTCATCACTGCTACATATTTGCATTTTCCCAGTTGCCAAATATCTTAATGTAGTGATTACTTTCATTTCTGGCACTATGACATTTCTGCGCTGTGTCTGAGATGTTAGTGTGTCTCTAATAAGATCGGTCACAAACATGATTCCTGCACGATCTAATCTATAGCTTCTTTTTGACTCACTATCATCCATTGTCTGCAACAGATTTCTTGTCCCTCTTCGTAATTCTGCCGTTTTCTCCTCTACTGAAGGAACTCTTAAGCCTCTTAAAAGTCCTCGTCTGTACTCCTACCAATTTTGGCCTTAGGACCTCTTTTAAGAGTTAAGATGCTTTCTCAATTACTTTTTTCTTTACTAGGATTTTTTTTTTAAGAGTAAACGCCCACATTTCTAAGAATTTTCTTAGAATTGTCTCACTAGGAGCTACTCTTTGCATTAAGATTCTTTATGAATACGGGCCCAGGGGTGTAGTTGAATACAAAATGATGGAGGCATGAAAACCATGCAATTTGGAGGCATGACTACGGCATATTATTAACACCCAAAACGAGATGGAAAAGATGGTGGCATCAATTTAATTCAACCGTTTTTTTCATTGTGGCAAAAGCATTTATGTTGCAGAACGTTACAATATGGTTTGCTACAATGTGCACTGATGAACACAGCCCTGCTTGCAAAGTTCTAGATTGATGACGAGGGTGTTGTTGATCACTATCGAAGTAGGAGGAGTTATGAAGTGGGTAGATCAGTCATGGCTATAGTTGTGTAGGGCCAGTACTCTGAAGCTCCTAACCCATCTGGGACACACACACACACCGCACCAGATTAACTCCCCAGGAGAACAAACAATCCATACCAGTGTGATCAATACCCAGTTCAGCAGTATGGAGCTGTTTGTGTCTACTGTTGACATCAGGGAACAGGGTTAGGATCTGTTCTGGAATCTTACTGATGACATCAGGGAACAGGGTTAGGATCTGTTCTGGAATCTTACTGATGACATCAGGGAACAGGGTTAGGATCTGTTCTGGAATCTTACTGTTGACATCAGGGAACAGGGTTAGGATCTGTTCTGGAATCTTACTGATGACATCAGGGAACAGGGTTAGGATCTGTTCTGGAATCTTACTGATGACATCAGGGAACAGGGTTAGG
>JACXGM010002946.1:11499-44253 GCA_016801145.1 Umbra pygmaea | reverse complement strand
CAGATGACCTAGTTTTGCTGGTCCAATAACCATCATTTCAGTCTTAGCAGAATTAAGCAACAAGAAATTTGTTGATAGCCAGCTCTTAACAGCTGCAAGACAGGCCTCAAGTTTAGCTGTGTTAGACTCGCTTCCTAAAACTAGTGGCAAATACAGCTGCATATCGTCAGCATAAAAATGAAAAGCAATCCCAAAAGAACGAAAAATCTGACCCAATGGGGATAGGTACAGTGAAAAAAGCAATGGACCCAGTACAGACCCCTGGGGGACCCCATGCACAAATAACAATATGTTGCTGAAATGTTTTTTTTTTCTATGCTTTTCATGGACTTTCTATGGGCTTCTCCCTTGACTGTATGCCTCCACATCCCCTCGATTGCCTGAAAGTTTCTCCTGGACTATACAGTTATTTCTCAACAGTGCGACAGAAAGTTGCGCGGTTATGACACAATCTATAGCCTATTTTTACAAAAACGGCTGCTACAAGGCCATAACGGGAGATACAAGGTAATGGAGCCTTTTATACATTGTCGTGTTTCTTTAAAAATAAACAATGGTCAAAAAGAGTCTTTAAACGCTTCAGATGTAAATTTATTTGCTGTCAAATTGACCCAAAAATTTATGGGAGTCTATGGAATGCTAACGGTAGGTGATGCTTACCCCCTTGGAGATAAACTGTATCAGCTGTGCTGGAAGAAAAGCAATACGTATCAGCTGTGCTGGAAGAAAGTTGCGCGGTTATGACACAATTGTTAGCCTATTTTTACAAAAACGGCTGCTACGAGGCCATAACGTAAGATACAAGGTAATGGAGCCTTTTATACATTGTCGTGTTTCTTTCAAAATAAAAAAAGGTCAAAAATAGTCTTTAAATGCTTCAGATGTAAATGTATTTGCTGTCATATTGACACTAAAATGAATTGGAGTCTATGGAATGCTAATGGGAGGTGATGCCTAGGCTTACCCCCTTGGAGATAAACTGTATCAGCTGTGCTGTAAGGAAAACAATCTATTGGTAGATTTGATCATGTGATATGTCCATTTGATTTGGAAAGTGGGAACAGACAAATACACACCGGACAGAAACTATATTCACATGGTACAAAACAGTTCACCCATGGGAGCAATTCTAATATATGTACAGTGGGCTCCAAAATTACTGGCAGCCCTGACTGGCAATGCACAAACAATACTGTAAAAAATATAAACAATACAATTATAGGGAAAAACTCAAAATACCAACATGTGAGAAATACTGTATATTATACTTTATTAATGTGCCAATGGAACCAAACAAAATAATTTGTTGATTAAATGAAAAATCAATGTCTAAATCAATGTTTCAGAATCAATGGCACCCTTAAAGGTTATAGAAATTAATATCTACCAAAATTAAACCAGGAATTAAATTCTACTTATTTAAGTTTATCTAAGTCTTAAGGAGCCATTACATCACTTCCTGTTCAACTAGTGTATAAAAGGAGGTAACACCACAGGGTGAGCATCCGGTTTGGCAAATTGACACAAATTAGGAAGTGCCTTAAACCTGCATTCTATCTGAATTCCAGCTGGGGGCAATAGTCTGGTTGCATAAGAGCTCGGTTTCTGTAATAGTGTATAAGAATGAGAGACACGCCTCACTTGATTTATTACCTCAGTAAACATTTTCATAATGAGTATATTGTCTCAATCGCTAGATTTAAGCCTTCTGCAATTTATCATGATGTTCATTTTTTGAATTATGGTCTCGTTGATTTTAAAATCGTCGATAAAGCATAGGGGCGTTTAGGGAATGGTTATGGCGTTCGGTTGTACAACAAGACACTTAAATTAGTTGGAATTTCACTTTTTTCTGGTGTGTAATGTTAAATTTTGTTTTACATTGTGTTTTAATACTGTTTTTCATTAGCATCCCAAGTAATATTAGTTAGCTAGCTAGATTACTCCTCCTTCTCGTCTAAAATCGTCACATCCACAACCAAGATGTCTGCGCCCGTAACAGCAAATTCAATGACCCAAATCAGATCTTAGATCTTAAACTAATGGGTGATGTCACACATGGCTTCATCCAGTAATATACAATCTATGGGTAACTAGCATGCAATATCCGCCGGATCCCCGGTTCGCCAGCAGGGGGTGCTCTTCAGGATTGGAAACAGTGATACATTCTGCCATTTGCCATTCTTTTTGTTGTTCTTTGGTGATCATCCTTTTTTAATTGTCTTTGTACAGCGCTTTGAGATGTACATTTAAAGGCGCTATAGAAAATAAAGGTTATTATTATTATCCCATTCAGGGGAAAGTCATTTTCTCCCTCTGCTGATCTGTATTTTTGTGGTCCCCAATGTCTGCTGCTTGACCTTGTTCTTGTAAACAGCCATCTTTGAAATGTTTAGGATTGAAGTAAACCCGACACTCACTGTATCCCTCCTCCAGTAAAGCCAGAATTTAACCCTTATCCTCACTCGATACTCTCCCTTTCAACTTTTTTGGCATGTGAATAGTTATTTTCTGATTCCAATTACTTTTGAGTATCTACTAGCTCTGTTTTTGCCATCCAGATGGTCCTATTGCAAGAGGATAGTGATGACTTCAGCGCTAGTTTTTATACTTTTCCTCATTAAATAAGATTTGGTTCAAGAGATCTAATCAGTACCTCATTCAGTAGAATGAGGTGTTCCTGTGTTTGAATTCAACAGACACTGGAGTGGGACGGCTGCCGTACATGTAGAGATGGTGATTTAAGGACAATTTGCAGTGGTCTCAAATTTTTTTACAGACCTGTATTATTGGAAACCAACACAGTGGCAAACCAAGTATCACACACATTTTCAGTGTTCATTAAATAAATATTATTGTTATGTGCATGTTAAAATATGTGCAAATGTGCATTCCGTATTTTATGGATGAATTTGTTTTAAAAGAACAAAAAATAAACACATGTAACAGAGATACCACATCTAGAAAATGATATACTTTAACTAAATCATTAACATTCTTTCATTGTACTAACCATGATAGATTGAATTGGCCATCAGGAAAAACCCAATGAGCACACAGAGACGTGCCTACACTGACTAGCCTAGCGAGCGCTGCCTGTTGCTCTGGAAACCACTATCCATATTGACAGACAGGACACATGGGGCTTTAATTCCATGGCAAGAGAATGTGGCCCACATTCATCGGCTTTAGAACACCCAGTCTCCTGCCTCAGAGAGGTGATGTCACAACCAGCAGAGAGAGAGGTGCCATGGACTCTGCTTTCCACTAATCCCTCAGCACTCTAACCTCTCTCTATGGTCAGCATTGACATCCTGGAGAGAATTCTGGAATACAGAATGCAACATTTCAGATTCCTCTCGTGGAATCCTCTGGCACTTGACATTTTGCAATAGCTTTGTGGTGAAAATATGTATCAATGAGAATCATCATGTTTCGTTTGTAGATGTTTCCTTTATTTCCCTGTTAACTTCTAAAAGCTGTTTGAATCTGTTCCTCCCCGTAGTTCATCCATTACATGCAGTGAATGGTTGCAGCAACAGAGCCCGCATTCTTATGCACCAAACCCAAAACAACTGGACAGACAGGCAGACAGACAGTGGACAGCAGGTAACACTCCCAGTAATACAATCCATACACTGACTTTATTTGCATATTTAATCATAAGAATCAATCAGTCAGACCTGCATTCAGTGCTTTCATTTGCAGTGGCTGTTAAAGCTTATGACTGAGCACAGATTGTCAATCGGAATTTAATTTGGACCTCATATAGACATAATAATCATGGCGTATTGATGAGCAGAGCATATACCAGAATGTTCTTGGAAATTCTTAGTCTTGAGCTCAGTTGGAACACGCTGATGCTCTCTAATCACAGCTCTGTCTTGCTCTTTTGTCGCCTGTTGTAGCAGGTGCTCAAGAAAATGTGTTATTGACCAGACTTACACCAAAGATGTGGGGGTGGGGGGTGTTCTCTATACATTCCATGCCAAGATCAGATATCAGGTCAAAGATTCTCTCTTTAATTTGTGTTTGTTTTGGTTTGTTAGGGTGTCACAGGAGTTGGCCATTCCCTAATTCTTGCTGTTGGTCTGTTTTCTAGCTCCACCTGGTGTTTAGTGTGGTTATTTGTGGATCTACTTATGTGACATTATTGTATGTCTTTAGTTTGTGCTCCAATAATTTAGGACTCATAGAAATATTTTTATGTGGTTGAACTATAATGTTTTAATTTGCTGGATTTCTAGTGCAGACTATTGGAGCCATATTCTAGACACACTAAATACATTTCTGTTTTCTCTTCACATCATCACAGCAGAGGAGCAACACATTTTCACGACTTTGTAGAGTGTCTGCTAAATGGGAAGTTTAAAAAATAAACGCTCATGAACCCACTGAGGTTGTGCCCACCCTGCAACCTCATTAAACATCACTGTACAGCTCTGGTTTGATTGACAGTCCTGGTAACTGTTGGGAAGCAGGTTAAGTAATCCTGTATGTTTAGTTAAGACAGGTTGAGCACAGGTAGAATATTAGGGGTAGGAATAGGGAAGAGTGTGGTCTCTATCTTTAATGCAGGGCCTGTTGTCTTTCTTGCAATATGGGCCTCAATCTGAGAATCAGGGCTTTCCTATAGGGGGGTTGGAAGAGAGAAGTAGTCAAGGCCCTTTAGATAAGGACCCAGGGGAGCAAGGAGCTAGCAAGGAGTTATGAGGTAACCTGTAGTATGGAAGATATATGTTCCATACTCAATGTTAGGAATGGTGGCCTGAACATGTGCTCACATGAGACAGTCACGGGTCTGAGGAGAATCTTCTAGAAGGTTTGCGAACAACAATGCTAAGGCTATTAAACCCAGCCCCATATGATCATTCGGGGCATTTTGTCACACCACGACTTGATTTCCTTGTTATGAGATGACCCTGTTTCCGTAACAAGAAGTATTTATTAAACATTTTATAATCAACCGCAACCTGACTCCTGAAACCATAATTTCAACAAAGATCTTACCAGCCTGAAATTACCATTTAACATAACCGTACTTCCTCCATTTCAGCGAACCATACGTCACTAACTTTGGTGTGGATTCCTGACACTAGGTTTGAAAATCACTACTAAGGCAATGAGAAACACCTCGGGTTTCAAGTTAACTGCGGCAAGGCTATGATTCTACTTAGATTGTGCATACAATATAAACAATATACAGTGCGACACATTCACACTAAAATCATGGGCTTAAGGTTTTGCAATTACAAAAGTTGAGGTTAGTAGCTTTAACTGCTGGTCGACATTCCAAGCAGATTGTTACTGGTTTTAGATATAAATAAATATATATAAAAATAAAACATATGCACAGTAAATGTTAAGACTTCATGGACCCTAAACAAACAGAGCACAATGTTCTACATTTGGTAGACCGTATGACATCTGATCAGCTGGACAATATCAAGGCACATGGCATGTAGGATGAAGTGGGGAGTGTTTTCCTTGTTTAACATCTGTCATCTACTTGCTACATAATTCCAACTCTTCCTTTATAGTCTTATAGCTTAAAGCAGGGGTGCTCAATGTTACCCTAAAATGTCCAGTGCTTCTACATTAACTGCATCCACCTGGTGTCACGTGTAAATTAATATACTGTACAGGAGAGAAATTGAGTGGAACTGGCCTGGAGGTCCAGAGTTGATTTACTCTTCTTATAGTTACTATATGTTTTAATAGACATCCTGTTCATCTCTTCTAATAGTTACTATATTTTCTAATACAGTTGCAATCAAAATTATTCAACCGCCACTGCAAATCTGGTTTATTTTCAAAATGTAAAGACTGTCAGCTGTTTGCAATAAACAAATCACACAAAAACAATTGATATAGCTAAATACAACAAATGTATCAAGTGCTTTCCCCAAATCCAACTGAAAATGCAACTCATAATGACTTCTCTAGTCTCAAAATTATCCAACCCCCTGAATAGAATCCTTTACAACGGCACAAATATGCAAAACAGGTGTTGTCACAACACACCTGATGCAACTAATCAAGGGCTTCAATAGTTGCACCAGATGTGCTTGAGCTGGAACACATGAAATACCTGAAATGGCTAGGTTTTTTTCAGTGTCATGTTTGACTGCATGTTAGAAACATGGCTAAAACAAAAGAAGGGTTCAAAACGTTAGGAGAAGAGATCATGGCCCTTCACAAAAAAGGAACAGGATACATATAGATTACGAAGGCACTGAATGCTCCCAGAGACAACGTTGGAAGCATAGTTTGCACGTTCAAAGTTTAAGGAGAATTCCAGGCGATTTCAAAACGCCTGGAATTCTTTTTACCTTTAGCTGCCAGTATACAACCATTACGCATTTAGGGGGCAAGTTTTGATTGTTTGAGTTATTAATGCTGCTGACAGCACAGATATGCAAACAACAGAGCTAAGTTTTGAAATCGCCCGGAATTCTCCTTTAAGGGAACAGTGGATATACCCTCTGGATGGGGAAGGAAAAGGAAGCTATTAACAGTTGCAACCAGATTTCTGAGATGGCATGTTGTGAAAAACCCTTGAGTGAATGCAAAAGAGCTGCAGCAAGACTTGGTGGCAACTGAGGATTCGGTGAGCACAGCACATGCCAGAAATCCAAGATGTACACCACTACTGACCCAAGACCACAAGAAAAGTTGACTCTAATATGTTCAGAATCATATAAAGAAGCCACAGAGGTTTTGGGATTCTGTTCTGTGTAGAGATTAATTAAAACTGGAACTTTAGCGGTATGTCTTGAGGAAGAAGAATGAAGCATACACCTTCCAACAGGGCAATGATCCCAAACATACCTCAAAGTCTACCAAGGCTTGGTTTCAGAAGATGTCCTAGAAGAAGTTACAGTGGCCATCACAATCACCTGACTTGAACCCCATAGAAAATCTCTAGTGGGATTAGAAGAAAGTGGTTGCAGCACACAAACTCTAGAATATTACTGAACTGGAGGCCATTGCTCATAAGGAATGGGCTACGATTCCTCAGGAATGCTGTCAGAGGCTGGTGGCTGGCTATGCATCTCGTTTGCAGCAGGTCATAACAGCAAAAGGGTGCTCTACTAAGTACTAAAGATGTTTGCCATGAAGGGGTTCAATTATTTTGAGATAAATTATGAGAAGTCTTTTTTATTTGTATTTGCTTTGGAATTTTGGGAAACCACATGAAGCAGTAGTTGTGTTGTGCTATTTCAAATGCTTTTGTTTGATTTGTTCAACCCAAACAGCTGAAAGTCTGTAAATTCTGACAATAATCCTGATTTGCAATGGGGGATAGAATAATTTTGATTACAACTGTAGATATCCTGTACTTGTCAGATCATACTGTACTTATCATATTTCATCAAATATATCCTATAATATATCCTCTTCTTATGGTTATTATTTTTTGTAATAGACACAGTTCAAGTTGGAAGTTTACATACATTTAGGTTGAATGTAATTTGTCGACCACTCAACAGATGTCATGTTAACAATCTATAGTTTTTGTAAGTCAGTTAGTACATCTACTTTCACTCTATCACAGTTATAATGGGTCAGACGTTTCCATACACAAGTTGACTGTGATGATACATAGCCTGGAAAATTCCAGAAAATTATGTCATGTCTTTAAAACCTTATGATAGACTAATTAACATAATTTGAGTCAATTGGAAGTGCAACTGTGGATGTATTTCAAGACCTACCTTCAAACTCCATGGCTATTTGCTTCACATCATGGGAAAACAAAAGAAATCAGCCAAATGGTAGACCTCCACAGGTCTGGTTCATCATTGGGAACAATTTCTGAATGCCTGAAGGTACCATGTTCATCTGTACAAATAGTAAAAACACCATGGACCATGCAGATGTCATACCACTTAGGAAGTAGAGGCGTTCTGTCTCCAAAGGGATTTACATAATTTGGTGCAAAAAGTGTAAATCAGGGATGAAATAATCTATATCCATAGTGAAACGTGTCATATATAAACAAAATCTGAAAGGCTAATCTGCCAAGGAAGAACCACTGCTCCAAACTACAGCCAGACTAAGGTTTGCAACTGCAGATGTGGACAAAGATCATACTTTTTGGAGAATTCTTTTAGAACTGTTTGCCATAATGGCTGTCTTCATGTTTGGAGGAAAATGGGGAGGCTTGGAAGCTGAAGAACCCCATCCCAACTGTGAAACACAGGGGTGGCAGCATCATGTTGTGTGGGTGGTTTGTTGCATGGGGGATTGGTGCACTTTACAGATTAGATGGCATCATGAGGATGGAAAATTATGTGGATTCATTGAAGCAAATGGGTCTTCCAAAGGGACAATGACCTAAGCATACTTTAAAAGTAGTGGCAAAATGGCTTAAGGACAACAAAGTCAAGGTATTGGATTGGCCATCACAAAGCCCTGACCTCCAAGATATAGAAAATCTGAGGGAAGAACTGAAAATGTATGTGCAAGGAGGTCTACCAACTTGTCTCAGTTCTGTCAAGAGAAATGGGCCAAAATTCACCCAACTTATTGTATGAAGCTTGTGGAAGGCTCTCCAAAAAGTGTGACCCAAGATAAAAAATGTAAAGGCAATGATACCAAATATAATTAAGTGTATGTAAACTTCTGGGAATGTGATGAAAGAAGTAAAAGCTGACATAAATCATTCTCTAAGCTATTATTTCAACATTCTAAAAATAAAGTGGTGATCCGAACGTACTTACGATAGTGAATTTTTAATAGAATTGAATGTCAGGAACTGTGATCAACTGATTTCCAATGCCTTTGGCTAAGGTGTATGTAAACTTCTGAATTCAAATGTAGCTATATTCTACATCTATTATAATATATTTCATATTCACATCTTCTTATAGTTACTTTGGTTTTTATATACATATATCATATACTTCTCTTCTTATAGTTACTATATAATATATATATCTTACAAATTGCTTCTTTTAGCTATTATGTATTATATACATCTCTTCTTGTAGTGACTATAATTTTAATACTTATCCTATTAATCTGTTCTTATAGTTACTATGTATTTAATATATATCCTATTAATCTCTTGTTATAGTTACTACTGTATGTATTCATAGATATACTCTACATCTCTTCTTATATTTACTATACAGTGCAACCAGAAAGTATTCACAGCGCTACACATTTTGTTATGTTACTCCCTTATTCCGAAATGGATTAAATTCATAATTTCCCTCAAAATTCTTATGTACATGTGCTTTTTTGTTTTTTATTTTTAATAAATTTGGTAAGATTTCAAACACATCGAATTTTCAGGTAAATAATTAGTTTAATCCATTTCAGAATAAGGGTGTAACATAACAAATTTTGGAAAAAGTTTGAAAAATGTGAATACTTTCCAGGTGCACTGTATATTATATATCCTTTTATGTCTTCTTATAGTTACTATATGTTATAATTTGTATCCTCTACTTATGTTCCAGGATGAGCCCTCCAGGGCTGTAAACACACCTCGGCATGAAGGGCTTACGAGCCAATCGCAGCCGTAACCTGTCAGACTCCTGTGAGCCCTCAGGGGGTCCCCAAAAGTCCCTGTACCCCTTGACCTCTGACCCCCATGGTCCCTTCCTTCTAAGCCCCACCATAAACCACTTCGGCACACTGGACCCCCACCATCTCCACCATTACCAAGCCCCGATTGCCCAGTCACTTCCCCCAGAATGCCTGCTGCCCCTAAATCAGATGTCCAATAGCAGCACCTTCCCACGCCTTCACTTCACCTCCCAAACAGAGCAGGGTGATTACCCTCACGACATCTCCCAGTTCTGTATGTCCACTACTGGCAGTGAGGCTGGGCATGTGGGCAGCCGGGCGGGCACTCTGTCCACTTCCATGTCAATGAGTCTGGGGCTAAGTGGGGCCCCGATGATCACAACTGGAGCAGCTACCATCTCCTCTGCAACAGCGGCCAAGATGAACCGGCTGCCGGCTAACCTGCTGGACCAACTGGAGAAGCACCTGCCCCTGCAGAGGGATGGCTTCAGCACCCTCCAGTTCCACCGGGGCAGAGTGGCCAAGCAGCGCAGCGAGAGTCCTGGACGTATCCGCCACATCATGCACTCTGTCCAGAGACTCTTCAACAAGTCCCAGTCTCTAGAGGGCTCCACTGTTAAGGGCAATGTGAACATCACGCCCGGGGGAGGTGAGGATGGGACCAGACAGACGCGAAGGAGTAAGAGTAAAGACAAGGCTAAGACTGAGACGCTGAAGCATCGACCTAGCAGGCAGAATGCCCTGGGGTTTTGGAGCTCAGATGACGCCCTGGACAGTGACGCCACCAACAAAGCCGGTACTATTGCTGTGGGCTACCGTAACCCACTGAGCATGATGACGCTGGGCAGGGCGGTGTCGGATAGCCAGGCCACTCCCAGACAGCTCTCACAAGGATATAACACCATCTCCGCCCACACACTAAAGACTTCCAAGAGCAGCAGCGACCTCAAGTACCTTGCCTGCCCACAAGCGCTGGCAGGGACCAAGGGAGGGGAGCTGGAGGGAGGACGAGGCAGGGAAGGCAGCTTGGTGAAGAGAGGCTCCTGGTCCACTCTGACACTCAGCCAGGCCAGACAGGTGCTTCAGAAGGGCTCAGTCACAGTCAACAGGACACTACTGAAATCCAAGTCATGTCACCAGGACCTGACCTGTCAGTACCTCCAGGTAGGAGTATTATTCACGCCTTGACCTACACTGCACACCCAAATCGTTTCCTGTTGACTGTAATTAGGAAATGTGTCATAAAACCGTTATAATCACTACTCCCATTATTGCAATGCTTGTATTACAAAAAATGAAATTGACATTAAACTTTTTAAGGTCTGAAATGCGCTTAAAGGCTGCTGGAGGCAACAGAAGCAGACCTGGTGACCCAGTTAGTCACTGTGGGGTGTGCCTCCATGCTGTATGCAGGTTCCCTTGGGAGACTGGAGCGCAACTCTGGGGGGGCGAGGGCGGCCCGGTGGCCTGGAGATCCCCTGCCGGAGGATGCGTAGTGGCAGTTATGTTAAAGCCATGGGGGAAGGGGACCAGGATAGTGAGGACTCAGAGGGAAGCCCTAAACCTTCGCCCAAATCAGCTGCCCGGCGGCAGAGCTATCTGAAGGCCACCCACCTGTCCCTCAGTGAACAGCAGCCACCCCCACCCCCACACAGGTACGTGAGCTGGCCACGAGAGGAAGTATACATAAACACTGATAATGTAAACAATACTGTATCGGCACTGGTTAGATGCGTACTTGACTGGTTTCTCATCAAACTGTGTAATTATCAGAATGGATAACACGAGGAACTCAATCTAACGTAGAGTAGCTAAAGAAACCTGCCCACTCTTGAGTTTTTATCAAATAATACTAAATAAAATGAAAGTAATCACCTGAAATAGACAGCAGAGGGCAGCATCCTAACACTGTGTGGGACAGAGATACAAAACATTAAGGGAACAACCTGCTTGATGCAATGAAGCCTTGATCAGCTGGGAGTGAATGCAATTCAGATGACCTCAGGTGCTTGATCACCAACCGACAACGGTAACCGGAATTTTCCATTCAAAGTAAAAAGCTTTAATGTTTTTTGACATGTTCTCCACAACCCACACTGGCAGACCACGCAGATACGGTCTCATGCAAGCGGATAATGTATCACTGTGGTCTCCACTTCAGAGTGCGTGCTCAATGCAGCACATGGCCAGGTCAGTGTTGTAAGGAGGAAGGCAGCACAGTCTTACTTCTCTCTAACTAACCCAGTGGTTTGCCCCTGCACACGTTCCACTTATTATGAAGTGCTCTGCGTTTTGTGTTCATGTCCCAGTCACAGCCATAGGCAACCATGTCCAATCCTTCTTCATAAGCCACTGGTCCCCCACATAAGCCCCTCCCACTCTCAGCCCCGTCCTCTCATCCCCACTAACCATGCCTCCTCTACAGGTCTCTCAGAACAGCGGAAACAACTTCTGGTATTCTGCTGATTCTAATGAGGACCATGAAGCATTAAAAACACTCAAATGTGCTCCCTTTCATCTTGATAATTACTGACAATTCACTGTTTACTATTCGCTGTGGATTTGATATCCAGCTAAACTCTGCTGTCCTCTTGTCTTCACTGGTATTTAATCTCACAAATTCACAATCTTTAGGGAAGTCCAACACATTCACTCCAAATGGATGCTCTGTCACAAGCAGTTTTCATCCACCCAAGACATCACGCGTCCTCACTAACCTTCCCCTTGAGGGCATGTCGTCAGTGTCATCAGGTTGCTCAGCAGCTAATTCTCCCCTCTGACCCTCTAGCTGCCTCCCCTCCCTGAGAGAGCTCTCCACCAATCGGAGTCTAGACAACCTGGACTGCTTGGTGGGGCCAGGAGAGCCCCTGATGGCCATGAGGCCCTGGGACAATGCCAGGGACTACAACCAGGGCTTTGCCACTCTAGGCAGGGACATGATGAGTGCTGGTCAGGTATGTAAGTCCACTCTTTCTATCCATTAGGACACATTTTACATTTACATTTTAATCATTTAGCAGACGCGTTTGTCCAGAGCAATTTACAGTGAGTGTAAACATTAGGAGAATGTCTTGAGTTCTGCACCAAGCACAAAATACAGGTTTATGTAGTTGTCATTAATTCACACTATGAGGGATTAATAATAATATCCTTAGCCGAAACAACAACCTTCTGTGTTGACAAGCCTGAAGCAAGCGTCCGTAATGAGTGGGATGTTGACAGCATGCTGCATTGCAGAGGATGTAGAATCCTTCCTTATCTGTGGCTGCAGACAAGGATAGAACATTTCAGATTATGTGTGTGGTGAGACTGCGGCGCTGGTTGGTTAAACATCCAGTAAGCCAAAAGAGACAGGAACAGGAATGATGCTTGAAAGTAATTTTCTGAAGTTAAGACTGGGACATGAGCCTCCATCTAATCCTGAGGATGTTCTGTGTTTATCAAGACTAGCAGGCTCCCTTCAGACAGGCACCACTTCTGCTTTTGGAGATCAAATTGCATCATATCACAGATGGAATAACCCTCTTTACCTTTTTCATGAAATTGTTGATATTATCAAATCATATTGGATTACTTGAATATGTGATATGACAAAGAAAATCTGTCTTTGGGACAAAGGGAAGTATTTTGCACATTAACTGCAACGATTTATCAGTATTGATATCTGATGGATTGCAGAAGAGGCTTCAAATGACTTGTATTGTTGTTCACAGAGGTAACCGTGCATACAATCAACAATCGAAGTTCTTCCATTGATGCCTTTTATGAAGGAGTTTTGTTTGCTATTGAATGGAGTACATACAATATCCGTCTGCATGCTAAAATTATAGACTGGAAAGATGGTTTCAAAAGAATAGTCAATGCAAAACCATGGCGAAAAATATTGGAATATTTAAACGGATACAGAATAGAAAATCACCAACCAGGGACACCTGTTATTTATAAATAGCGTGGAATGGTTTCAATTATTTCATTTCAATTAATGTTCAGAATTTAATTTTTATTACATCCCGTCTTTTTGGGGGGTGTCCTTGTACCAACTGTTGCACTAGCCTTCTCGCACTGCAATGAAACACAGGATGAACAAACGAAGACTTCACCTGTGTTAACAACATTATTTAAACATCAAACATCTCAGCAGCCTGGGTGAACACCAGGGTGTAAAAAAGTCTTCATTGTTCCTCCTTCTCTCTGACAGTTTCAACAGAGAAACAAGTCCTTATTGCAAGGTGAACAGGCAAAGTGGACACAGCTGGCCTGTCTCTCTCTACAAGACTTTGTTCCTGTCCAGCCTGTCACTAGCACTGTGCTGTACAACTGCACAAACATATATTACCGGTGAATCTGGTCAATCTACTGTTGCTGGAACTTGTCATGTTTTTTAGTACCAGAGACTGAAAACGTGTTACACCCAGAAATACGTCCTGTGCAATCAGAGAAGAAACAGACAGCATCTCTACTGAGTATAATTACATTAACTCTTAAAATAAGGAGTCATGACTAAATGAACATAATTCTGTGGTACTTCACATTAAATATATTACAGTGTTGAGACAAAATATTTAAATAATGAGATTACTGTATTATTGATAAAGGTCCTTCATAATTGCATGAGTTTCTTGGATTATTGTAATAGTCCTTCTGACTGGGCTCACATAAACTGAGGTGAAAAGGAATTTTCACACTCTCGTTGAAGAACGTTGCCCCAGCAGCATGCCACGCAACCCGAGACTGGCACTGCTTTCACCTCACAGGCGGCGGAGGTCTAGCGGTCGCCTAAACCCCCATCCCCAACGTGTCAACCTGCACATATCCTTTCAGGTGTGTGGAAAGGGCTGCGGACACTCCATGTACCACGAAGGGGAGTCCCAGGCGGTGGAAGCTCTGGACCTGCCTACGCCTACGTGCTTCCGCTCCCGCAGCCACAGCTACCTACGGGCCATCCAGGCCGGCTGCTCCCAGGATGAGGACACTGCCTCTGTGGACTCAGATTCACCTCCACCTACCACCGCCGGCTACACCTACACCTCCTGCACCAGTGAGTATGCTGAAGAGGGGTGGTCAGCTTGGTTAGTGTTGAGGGGGCAGTTGTTTGATTACAAACATGAATGGCCAAAATGGAAAATGTAACCCCGCACCACATAAATTGTAATGTGCATATCTATTCACAATTAGTGTTGATGCTGGAATATTTTTTTACTGTATAATAAATGGTTATATTTTACATCTGTACTTATTCAGCTCTAAAGGGTATTAATATGTTATCTATTAAATACACTTAGTGACCACATGCATGCACCAACACTCTTCCATGTAATGGTTTGAAAGTGAAGGGAAATTAAGCATTAATGTTGCCCTTTGCAATGACATGTTGCGTTATCTCCAGCTGTGCCTTATCTTTGCGAGCATGTTGCTGAGTGAAATTTGACTTGAAAGTACTAGGATTCACATTTTTTGTATGTTGCAAAACCATATTGGTAAAACTGCTGGAATCAGGTGTTATTATTAAATAGGTTTTCTAGAATCCTCCAATGGGCATTTTGGGAAAGTTACCAGAATTTGTGGAAACGTACTTTCTGAGTTTCTGACCGTTCCGCTAAAATGACCAACATGCTAATTTAGAGGCGGGAATGTATACTGGCAGGGCGGGAAAAATCGGAGACACAAAAAACAGACATAGATGTCATCCAATGGTCGTTTACTAATCCGCTTTCGTATACAAAATAAGGCGGTGAAAGGTGACGTATTTTGCTCACTGGAGATTCTAACCAATCCTGTTGGTGTCAGTGAGATTGATTACTCTGGAAATCCAATGGTGTTGAAATGTATGCCTGTGTCGATAAGGTGGACTCCAATCCACATCTTCAAGGGCGTGTCTCTTTCAATTCCTTTCTTCAAGGGAGGGATGCTGTGAACAATCAGAAAATGGCACGGTAGCGTCTGTCTCTCTCTAAAAAATCAACCACGAATGAATGAACAGACCAGACGGATTTATTGACTCGGCTTTACTAAAGTAAGCTTGCATTTTTATAACACACTCTTGCCCGAACTGACTTTTCAATCGATTGTCATTATACGTCGTTAGCTAATGCTATTGCATTAGCTCTACTACCCTGCCCTGGCTAACGTGGGAGAGGATTCGCCCTGATTCTGGTAACCACGTAAAGCGGTACTGTAGCTAGGCTATCAACCGTTAGTTACATAGCTGGCTAGCGATGTAAGGCTAATTAGCTAGCTAAGGATCTATACCAATGTTAACCTAATATCTACGAGTAGTACAGATGCTGTCGTTGTTAAACTGCCACCATTCGTTTGTCATGTTTTTTAGTTTAAACTGTTAAAAGCAGTTGACAGTAACGTTACTGTAAGGAATACTATCAGTCCAGCTTCCATTGTCTCACGTCAGATTGCGTCATTACGTACTCGGAAACGCAAACAAAGATGTTCTTAAAAAACGTAATAGGTGCAGGACATACATGACATAGTTAGCTAGTAAACCCCACTCACTAAAAGAGAAATCGTGTCTAATGGTCCGTTTGACCCAAACTGAGCATGTGCAAGACGTCTTATCCAAAGTGCCTTATAATTGTGAATCCATACTTTTTAAGATTTTATCACATTAGTCTGCACTAGAAAGCAGGCCGACAACTGTTTTATGCTGTTATAAAGTATGTTACATGTCATTTTTAATAGCGATTCTGCAACCAAATCACTACTGTAGAATGGGTCGAGTTAAAATATGAAGTACCTGAACCTAAATAAAGCAAATGCTACTTTAATATACATTTTGCACTACACATTGCCCCGTAGGCTACATTGTTACTTTCCATACGGGATACATTCTTCTCTCCTGACACAGACGGAATTCTAAGCAGGAATTGTCATGTTATCTTCATTACTTTCTGTCTGAGAAGAATAAAATGTAACAGACAAGATATGGCTCATCTCACGGCATAAACTTTGAAACAAGGATAGTCTGTTTTGGGAATTTAGAAGGGAGGATGTGGTGTTGTTTAGGTCAAGAGCAAGAGTTTGAGTGAACAAGAGGCATGAGCTTGCAGCTGAGATGTAATTACACATTGCATGTACTTCCAGATTCACTGCACCTGTAAGAGAAGGAGAAATATAGTGGTTGTTGTTATTACTATAATATTAGACCTAATTTGAATTATAGAAATATATTGACATTTTCATTTTGTGTTTATTTCTGGATTTTATGATTCTGTCCACAATTTCTGCAACGCAGACATTTTGGGGCCTGACACATTGGATACAGTACATTTTATTCTAGTTATTTATATGCTTTATTGTATATGCACATATATGTTAACTTTGTTGAAACCTTAGAAAGTTAACTAGGGGTGCAACGGATGAAAACTCACGGTTCAGATTGTTTCTCGGATCAGAGTCACGGATCAGATAATTTTTCGGATCAGCAAAAAAAGACAAGACAAATAAACATGAGATGTCCTTTTGGTTATTAACAATATGGGTAACAATATGAGAGACAATTGTGATTATTATTGATTGTTGTTTAGGTACATTAAATCACTTTAAGCCTTACAATAGACTTTTTAATGAAGCAGAAAGGCTTAATGTCAGATAACGCCTATAATAATTGGAATTTGGGTTAGTTGTTTTTATCATTTTCAGTGGTTATGATGAGCAATATGAGAGAGAAATGTGGTTAATATTAATCGTTGTTTAGGTACATTAAATCACGTTAAGCCTTTTCCTCGCCATAGGAGCCAATGAAGAAGAAAACTTTAACGTGAGATTACTTCTATAATCGTTGGATTTCGGTTTAGTTATTTTGACAGGCTTAAGTGTTCATAACAAGATATTGCCATGATAAATTTGGTGATGATTGACCATTGTTTAGGTACATTAAAACCACGTTAAGCTTTTTCACGTTACGTTCTAGTATGTCCCGTATGCGATGGGATGTCGTAACGTGGCTCAAACACTTTCAGCATGTGTTTAAAGTCCTCCTTTTGAACAACTGAATATGACCTAATGTCTGCACCTATAAAACACACCCATAGCGTTTGTGATGGCTTTAGCCCGGTCTGATTAATTGCTTAAATGCCACGGTGATAAGCGGTTGTTTTGCAGCTTTCGTTTTCACTCCTGACAGTGAAACACCGGGTTGAAACACTCTTGTCATTTCATGTCTGGCCTTCTACAGCTCATGGTGTGTTGGTATTTCCGACCACATGGTATTTGTTTCTAAAATTTGGTTTCCTAGACTTGTGGCAGTGTGAAACTCTTATTGAACAAAATTGAAAATTGCAAAAGTATCAACTGTGCTTTGATTCGGACCAAGCAAATGGACTTACGGTAGTTCTTCTACTTCTGGTCTCTTGGCTGTACCACCCCCATGGGAAGGCAGCTCTTGTTAAAGATGTTGGTGGAACCACAGAAGTGTGCTAACTGAAAATCCTATACTTTTGGAAGAGTATCTACTCCAATTCCAGCCTTCATTACTTAACATACATTTACATTCATTACTGGTATGGCTTAATTGATAAAATGTATGCTGCTCAAAAACATTAAGGGACCATGCAATCAATTAAACCTAAGCAATTGTAATTTACAGTCACCAGTGTTGGTGTAAATGAATGTGAGAGCAGGTGCACTGGAGAGGAAACAGCAAGACAACCCCCAAAACGGAAACGGTTTTGCAGGTGGTGTCCACAGACAATTGCTCTCTCCTCCATCCTGATTGATTCTTTAGTTTTGCGTTTTGCTAGTGTCCTTTTCACTGCTGGGCGGCATATCCTTGGAGGGTCGCACAGACTTCCACTTGCTAGCCAACAGTTACCTGACTGCTGTTAGGCACTGGGATGAAATCCTCAGACCCATCGTCAGACCTTACGCTGGTGCAGTGGGCCCTGGGCTCCTCCTGGTGCAGGACAATGCCCGGCTTCATGTGGCCGGAGTGTGTAGGTAGTTCCTGGATGACTAAGGCATTGATGTAATTGACTGGCCCTTAAGTTCCCCAGACATGAATCCAATTGAGAAACTCTGCAACTTTATGTATCGGCGCATCCAACACCGCCAAGTAGTGCCACAGACTGTCCAGGAGCTCACTGATTCCCTGATCTAGGTCTGGGAGGAGATCCCCTGGGACACCATCCACCTCACCAGGAACATGACCTAATGTTATTGGGAGTGCATACAGGCTTGTGGGGGCTATACACACTACTGAGTCACATTATGAGTTGGAACAGCCTGTGATTTCAATAGTTTGTTTACTTAGATTTTCAGTCTGAGTTTGAATCCCGCCCTTAATCGGTTGGTGATTTTGGTTTCCATTGGCCGTTGTGTTATTTTGTTCTCTACATATTACACAATGTACAGTAAAGATTTTGATCTTTAAAATATTTTGTTCGAGTCCCCACGAGTGATTTGAGTGTTCCCTTTTATTTTTTTTGAGCAGTGTGTATATATATATCTATCTCTCAGCTAGCCCTATCCTAATAAAAGAAGCGTTCTGTAAAGGGTTGAATGTTTTGATGAATTTTAATTTCTCAGGTCAACTACTGGTCATAAGAGGATGATCTTGCTCACTGTCATTTTAAGTCCAGTCAGCGAGTATTTTCAGAGCAATCCAATATATCCTGGCTTTTTATTGCATTTCATCTCCAAGGTCCTTTATTAGTTTGGTAAGAAAGTGCAGCGTTCAATCAATAATTAAACAGCTTTCGGCAGTGGACATTTTCAGGGAGGCTTTAATCTGGTCTGTTTGTCCAGAACCAGCCTAGCTCCACTGACTCAGAGTTTGTTTAGTTTGAAGGCTGCTGTGGGATCACAGCGCATGAACACATAGACATTGAGTCACATGCTTTGGTTGTACACTGTCTGAACACACTCATTGATGAGGTCATTGGTGAGTCAGTGGGTGGAGGGATAGTGTCATCATTATCTGAAATATGATGCATTTCAAACAAAGCTCCTGGAGGCTTTACTAGTAGAGTAGGATGAGTAGTAATGAGTCATTACAGGGATGCAACGAAAGGCAGAGTCTGTATTTAGTTTGGCTGAATCATTATCCCCATCCAATTGAAGTGGCCCATCTGTTGGAATTGGGTCACGAGCAGGATTTCCTGCATGGTGTGATGGTTCAATCGCAACACATCCGTCTGAGGAATCTGGACCATTTAATACCACTTGCGTAACCGGTGCCTTCACATGGCTCTACAAAGGAGGGTCAGCCAATCATGCGATAAGTGTGTTAAACAAGATTGGGTTGATTAATTGACTTGCCTTTTTCGAAAGTAAGCATGCGTTTTATTACATGTTGTTAGCTAATGCAATGTCATCGTGGCGTTAGCTTCGGTGTTCGAGGAAGTGCGTCTGTGTGAGATAAGAGATCAGTAACTGCAGACGAGAACCAAATATTTTGCTTAGTACACTGAAGAATTTAACGTTCTAAAGTAGAAGTGCTCACAGTTATCCTCGTATGATGTTAGGTAGTCAACTTTTACCATTGTTCTTTTGCCTTATCTGTCGTCTCTCAGTACTTTAGTCTGTAGATGATTAAACGGGAAAGATCGGTATCTCACACGTGTTTAGGTGGTGACCTGTTTAAACGAACTAAATGGGCTGGTTGAGCACTGCCATACAGAGTTGTGGCCTGACAGTAGGAGACATTGTCTATTGTAGAAGGATTTGCCTTGCTTAATTAGGATTCTCCAGTCTCGTAGAAGTCCTTAATCACCCAGAATCAGTCATGTCAGGTGTACCTACATTGCCGGGTTAGGCTTTCCAACAAGTTGATACCAGTCCCTGTCACTGACTGAATTGGCCAACACTAACAGCCCAACAGTGTTGTTGATGAGTAGCTTGTCTGATGCCAACGTGTAACTACACAGCCAAGAGCTTTTAGTTTGGAAAGAAGGCTGTTTCAAAGTAGAATATTGCAAACTATTTGATTAATAGAAAAGCTATAGAATGCATCTACACAAAATATAATTTTAAATATAATAAAAACAGGACACTGAAATAGGTTGTTAAAATAGTGATTATGGATGGTACAAAGCACAAACCCGTTTTACGCATACAAATTGCGTACTTATTGCTCCCCAAGTGGTATGACTTGCACCTGTGGGCACTCTCCGTAGCATTTGTAGTGGAATAAAACTGACATTTGTGACTTACGTTGATGTAATTTACAGGTCCTTCTCAAGAAATTAGCATATTGTGATAAAGTTCATTATTTTCCATAATGTAATGATAAAAATTAAACTTTCATATATTTTAGATTCATTGCACACCAACTGAAATATTTCAGGTCATTTATTGTTTTGATGAAAGAGGCTGGGAGTTTTTAAAAGCCTCAGGAATGTTTTGCAGGTGTTTAGAGTTAATTAGTTGATTCAGATGATTAGGTTAATAGCTCGTTTAGAGACTCTTTTCATGATATGCTAATTCTTTGAAATAGGAATTTTGGGTTTTCATGAGCTGTATGCCAAAATCATCAGTATTAAAACAATAAATGACCTGACATATTTCATTAACAGCATTGTTATCAGAAAAGACTGTATTTCAGGCCAAAACATTAACAGAAATTCTGTCCCGGAATGGAAATGTCAAAGGACAAAATACTCCTTTAAGTTCCTTATTTTCCATAATGTAATGATAAAAATTAAACTTTCATATATTTTAGATTCATTGCACACCAACTGAAATATGTATAAATAAAACCCTGTGTGTTTGTCATGCCTCCCCCTGGTCTTCATCCAGCAGCTAAAAAGCCTGTGGGCCTGTTGCCTTCCACCGGGTCACTAAAATTCGGTTAATCTGAGGCTGATCCAACGCCCTGCCATGGATTAAGAACCCCCCCAGATAACGTGATAATACTTTGGCTCGCAAATACGTTCAGATAAAATGCATGTGACCACAAAACATTTCTCTAACTTTTTTTTATTTACAACTGCACAGGACAACAAATTTGTAAACAGACATGGAAAAATAAGTTATGATTATTTGTATAACATTGCTTTAAACATGTATCGTTAGAAGGCAAGATATTCTCTGTGATTTCACAACTGTGCTAAATCGTGTCTGGACGTTTTGTGTTACTGTAATCAGATATATCATATATTTTGTCACCCAACGCCAAATAATTTCAATTTTCTTTCTCTATCCCAAGCACTATCAATATCTAGGCACAATAACATGTAGCTAGGGTTTGGTATCATATAGCTCTTAACCGATACATTATTGATAGACTGATTTTATATTTTGATATCTGCGTTTTTCTGTATATCGGCATTGGCCGATACACAGCTGCTGCATTCGCCGATTTTCCCGACATTATTTACAGACGGGTGTCCACACAGGCAGCTCTGTGTTGCTGGAGACACTGCTATTCACATGCAGACTGAGAAGTATATTCTATATAATCATGTTTAAATACAGTTTGAACAGTTTAGAATGGTATTACTAGATGAGAGTTATATGGCTATAGTTAAGGGCCTGTTGGAAGATTCTAGGACATGTAAGACAGACAGGGAGAAGATTCAGGGTCAAGCCAGATAAGACTTTCATTTAGGAGAGTAGACGAAGGAAGCGAGGCCAAGGATGACGTAGGGGAGAGAGAGAGCCTTACAGTTATATTAAAACATCAGAATAAGCAGTAGCTTATGGCTTAGGACTTAACTTATAACTCTGTTATATATTAGACAGCTTATAACTATATGATCTATTGTAGGTTAGACTGTAAATCCATCACAGGTCTAATACATGGAGGTGCCATTCAGACTAATAGAACAGGGCATTTTACTGACAGGACATTAGACAGATGAGGGTTACTGAGTTATTCGGATAACAGCTAGAAACGAGTGCACTTCTTAGTATGGATAATGTATGTTCAGACACTCAAGGTTAGGAGCAGTGGCCTGGGCATTGAGATAGTAAACCTACGTAGGCAGAGGTTGAGGTGACCAGCACATGTTCTCACATGAGACAGTCACGAGTTCAGGAGAACCTTCTAGAAGGTTTGTGAACAACAATGCAAAGGGTATATAAGTCAGTTCCATATGACCACTCGGGGCATTTCCCAGAACACGTCTTGATGACTTGTTATGATGACCCTGTTTCCGTAACGAGAAGTACTTTATTAAACATTCTATTATCAACCGCAACCTGACTCCTGAAACCATCATTTCAACAAAGATCTTACCAAGCCTGAAATTCACCATCTATCACGACCAAGCACTGCTCCTTGTTCTGCCTCATCTGTTTTTACTATTTGATAAATATATTTTTTTAAGTTCAATAAATGTTCCTTTTTTAAATTGAGACATGTAACATGCGTTATCACCATTGTGTCATTTTTATGATATAAGTGGAGTGAGGAAAAAGCAGTATCGGCTCCAAATATCGGCTCAAGAAAATCGGCAGCCCTTATCGGTCATCGGCTAAGGCTGATGAAAAGAAATTGGTATCGGCATCAGCAGCAAAACAATCCATATCGGTCGATCCCTACGATACATTATGCAATACCTAATTTCGATACCAATACATGGCAGTGTATTGTTTCATTCAGCGTCAGGTACCAAAAAATGTAACCAAAATAAAACGTCCACTTCGGTACCAGTAATGTTGGCTGACTTGGAACCGATTCCATGAAAGGAACTGGTTCTCGATAGTCAACCCTACATGTAGCCCATTGGAAAATGCAGTTCACAATCTGCAATAATACTATGACATTTCATTTCTAATTTGCTCATTTTTCCAGGTATTTTTTTAGAGGGATAGAGAGAGAATTGCAAAACACTTGCTAGTTAGACAGAAGTCAGGGAGTCATGTCGGGTTTTGTCACAAACAACTTGATTTACGAGCTATTAAGAAAAATATAGTATACAGGGGTTGACATTACGGTAACTTTATTGGCAACTTGTCCTTTCATGGATGAAATTACATTGGCGTGTTTTGTTGTGTGCAAAAGCACATTGTTACGACATTACTTGTAGAATGAGGGGAGTCCACGAAGAAGAATAGATAGCCTAATGCCTACATGTTTGATGATTTCAAGTACGTTTTATATAAGTAAATAGTAAAACAGTTGGAGGATAGATGTCATAGCAGGGCTCTGGCCTTTATATTTATAATAAGGAGCACGTGAAAATTAATAGGCGCACACCAAGAATATCTATACAGATATTTTTATTATGGCACTGTAAACATACTTGTTTTCAGAGCTTGACACCTGGATTATACATGTTTCATACACATTTACTGCCACAAACACACCTCCTAACAACTACTACCCCTGACACACAGGAATAAAAGCATGGCCTAAAGGGCATCATTTAACACGGCAGCGCATTCCCATTGGCAAACACTGTAGACGCACAACTCATGTCTTCATTACATTGCCTGTTCAAATGGCAAAATAAGCACAGCATATACCACCGTTTATGAAATCATTGTCCCATCTAAACTGTTTGATTAGATTTTTTATATGTAAATAAATACATTCTACAGCTCGGTCATTGAAAGAATGTTGTTCTACTTAAAAAGAAGATTACATCTAACGACAATGTTTGGACAGGTTATTCTATCAATGTTGAAATCCAGACACCGCCCAGCCCTAGTACCCTGTTTTGAAAACATTGTAACTTCTACAAAGGTTTGGAAAAAAGTGCTCGGTCTCATTTCTCCACTGAGATGAGTTTGACTAATTAACTAACATTTGTCAACTTTAATTAAACCTAACCCCTCCCCCAGCAATCTTAATTGGCAAAATGTCAGTGAATTAAACTGATTTAAAATCTGGAAACAGAGTCGTGTTACATGAGACTAGGTCACAAATCAGTAGTGTTTACCTGGCCATTTAACTGGCTGCCACCCATTCAGTGGTAATCTGGTATCTCACGCTGACAGAGCTGCTGGTGTGTCCTAAAGCGTTCACTAATGCTTTTAAACACTGATCCAATAGGTTAACATGATGATTGTCAACATGTTTGACAGTGTTGTGACTGCTGTAATGGGTGTTAAGTGCTTTCAGAAGTCGATGAGCCCCACAGAGTGTCACCATGGTGACTACTGCCTAGTTCACTGGTTCTCAAAGTTGTTGTTATTGTGTAAGACCTTTTGATTAAAGGGGCTGTAAGTGTTTTTTGGCCTTATGTATAGTATAAGCATATATGAATGTCCATATGTGCAGTAATGGTGGATGGACCGTTTTACCAGATTTATTATCCAGATATTTTTTCATATTTTATAGTTACCTAACAAGTTTTTTTAAGAATGCGTTATCACTGTCGTGGACACAATCGTGATCGTTGACATCGCCAAACCTGGCTCATGATGTGAGCCCAGACGGATGCCAGTCCTGGTGTCTGAGCGCTGATCACTGTGGTTGACAGATCCACAAAGCAGATGTTCCAAGCAGCCTAGGTTACGGACCCGTAATCAACTCTGGGGAGTTAGGCCATGATGACATGCTGGAGCAGTACTGATCACAGCGGCTCACCTTGCCATCAGTATAAATAATAAGTGGGATGGCTTGAAAACAGCACTTCATCTGACCTTGGTGTTTCTGAGGGATTATGGCCTAATTACTGACATTTGTTTTGTCATGTTTGGTGACAGAAGAAACTGTCTGGACACTGTACCCATTGGTATGGTGCACTAACCTAGCATCCATTGGGATAAACATGCGTATAGTATTTAGTATGTGATGACTTGCTTTGGGCTTTTTAGGAATGTGTCTCGTTGTGATGAAATCACTTTTTCCTTTGTCCCGGGCTGGCGCTAAGCCCAGACCTGACAATATCATTGGAGCGATGTGTGAGACTACTTTGAGCTATGTAGCGACTGAAGGATTCCACATGCCTGTTTGTGCATCGTTGACATTTTAATGACTGATGAACTAGAACATCCTGCCATTTTGTGGTCAAATGCAATGTTAATCACACTTGTCTACACTTCCATGTTTTATATAAACAAAGGATCTTGTGATCACAATGAATGTTATAACCTACATGAATTGGATGTAGGAAGATGACATGTCAATATATGGACAGTTTGTGGTTTAAATGGTCAGCTAGCTAGCCAAAACACATTACTTGCCTGCCTTAGTCTTAACACTGAAATAAATGCCACGGATGTTTTCTAGCTGTATTGTTGATCCTAAAAACAAAATATTGTAGGGATAAATCCAATGAAGTAAAATAAGTATTCATACTAAATCTACTGTGGAACAGGCTACATTCCTTGAGCGTACTGGGTGGGTTTGGCAGTGTCCAGAAAAACATCTGCTTTTAGTATGTCCGATGTAAAAACAACATCTAATGTCTCTAACATCAATCTTTTTAGTTCTTATTATCATTTTTGAACACCCAAAGTCCAAAATTTTGGGTTCACGTAAGTTCTTTTTAGCAGGTGACAACTCTATCACAGTTTGGTTTATTCTTGTTTTTCCTGTAGACCTACTGTGTGTTCAGTCTATCAACCCAATTCATCACATAGTTTGCGAGTGTAATGACAGTGTAATCATGAGAAAGGGAAATGTCTGGGTCAGGAGTAGTGATAGACCAATTTATTTATAAAAAAAAATTTTATCGACCGGCAGATATTTGCACTTTTATGTGCATCGGCCGATACGCGGCTGCTGCGTTTTCCGATTTCCCTGGCATTATTTACAGACAGGCATCCTCACAGGCAGCTCTTTGTTGCTGGAGAGGCTGCAGTTCACATGCAGACCATGCACTGCCCCTTGTTCTACCTCACCTATTTTTTTAATATATATTTTTTAAGTTCAATAAATGTTCTTTTTTTTAATTGAGATTTGTAACATTCATTATTATATTATATGTAAATTGAGGGAGCAAAAGCAGTATTGGCTCAAGAAAATCTGCAGCCCGTATCAGTCATCTAAGGCTGATGAACAAGAATCTGCATCGGTACTAAACAATCCATATCGGTTGATCCTTAGTCAAGAGGGATGGTCTGTTATGTAGTACCTTTCCCAATCTTTGAAGTGGAAGTATCGTTTAGATGCACAAAAACCCTGTCAAGAAATACACCAATAAAGAAACTATATGAATATAAATGTCTTGAAGCTTAACTTGACATACTGAAGTAGGCCTTATGAAATGTATAGTGACTTATTACGACTGAGCTAGGAATGTTCAGTATCCAGAGTCTCTTAGGACAGGATGTTAAAAGTGTATAATAGCGATGTCTTGATTTAATGCTGTATTTTGATATAAAGCTTCCTGGGTAGGTAATCGTTTGAGATTACTTAATGGTGAACTTGAGATGGTTGAAAGATTGAGCTATATTATTCTGTACCATAATTCCATCAATTGTCAGTTAAATTAGTGTCAGTTTCTCATCATTCCTTAAATCGTCATTGGTTTGATTTGATCTAGCAGCAGTATGTGCCCCACCTATGCCAGTTAATGGGCTCTCTTTGGGTTTCCACAGTGGTAATTACCTCTCTGTTCCCCTGAGCGGATTTTCAGTCAGCCAGAGGAACAGGGCCAGGTCCACCCTCAGCACTACGTTACCCATAAATCCCCTGGTCTCAGACCTGTTTTTTTCTGCTGCTCATGTCCACCTTAACTCCTGTGAATGTTTTCAGTGTGAACAGTCTAATGAATGTCACATGATGGTTTGTCATTACCTATAATTTATTAGGGATTGAAGAAAAAATCAATACTGCAATGTATCGCAATACTCTTTTTGCCAATGTTCATATCGATTCTCAACCCCAAGAATCAATATTTTTTTGTATATTTTTTTAAGTAAGCAAAGCAGTCAAAAGATTGCCAGAAAATGATAATAAATATGGGTATATTTGTGTAGAACACATTCATCCGTCTACACATTAATCTGGTTATTTTGTTTTAAAGTAACTGTAGCCAGCCAAAGGATTGTTGGTTGCTAAATTACTATAATGTACTAGGCTTAAATGAAAAGCCTATGATACATCATATAGTCTATATATTTTGTAATATACCTTATTTTACTTGTATGCATATGTGTTTCATAGGAGTGTGCCATTTTGGGTGGATTACCTTTTCAATATAATTATGACAAACATTTTTCAAATTTAAATTCCATTAATAACACTTAGAAAGTTTTAAGCAAATGATTGCCGTGCTTTTGTTATAGTATTAAACGTTTTTGACAGTTTGTATTCTGTTAAACTGTTCAGCATGTTATATTATGAAAAACGCAATATTAATTTGCCATACATTCAGAATCGCAATACATATCGTAGGGCTGGGTAATATGGCCCGATTTGCATATCTCAATAAGATATGTACTCCAGAGCTCGTTCGCCTGGCAACACAATATTATGCTGGCAACACAATATTATGCTGGCAATATTATGCGCTCCTCATTCGTTACAATAATCATTGTTTGTTCATTGCATAGATAGGTAGTGGGTTCATGTGTTGATACAATTACTCTAACTTGGGTAACAACAGACTCTAGTGAATGATTTTTAAATGTGTTTTTTTACATGAGACACTGACAATATATTCAATCAATTTGTATACAACATATTTGTTAATGTTTTTAATTAGTTTTTATTAAAAACATGTTAAATGTGATTTGTGTCTTATACATGTCTTATTTCTTTACACACAATTAGGGGTGGAACGCTACACAGAAGTCACGGTTCGGTTCATACATCACGGTTCGGTACGAGTTCGGTACAATGGAGGGAAAGCTAAACAAAAATGCAGAACGCAATTTTTTTATTGTGCATGTCTCAAGCTGTACCATCTAGCGTCATACAGTCTCTGCCCTGAGCTAGCACATCTGGGTGATTGCGTCGGATTTCCGTTAGCATGTTAGATGTATTTCTACTCACATACCCAACAACTGCTGAACAACGCTGACACACAGTCCTCATCTTATCCACCACTCTATCGCCTGTACTACTGTAACCGATATATATACAATCTATGACTGTAACTGACTGCAAACTTGCGATCTTAGAGGTTGGCGGGTCCTCTAACTTTTGTGGGTTGCCATCACTTGCCATACTCGTCCTTAGTGCTGCTATCTCTGACTCACCGGACGTTCGACCTGACAAACTGCATACATAGGTGGAGCTCGGCTATTTAGCTTCAGAGCTAAGGCGGGGCTACAGATTAGGTGTCCATAAACAATCTGCGTATCTAACGGTAGTTCCGCTTTACATTTAAATAATTTGCACGCAAGTTTAATTTGTTTTTACACTGTGTATACTCAGTGTAAACTTATGCACCAAACAGTGACGCCCGTACCATTTCGGTTCAATACGAATACATGTACCGTTCCACCCCTACACAGAATACAATCAAATTTGGTTATATATCACTAGCTTTATAATGAATTCACAATGATTATATTGGAATGAATTAAAACGAGCGTTATTATTTTGAAATAAAATATCCAAGGTTCGTGTTGGGGGCATTATATAGTGTTGCCAGTCGAACGGGCTCTAGAGTACATATTGTATCGTGATATCAAATCGGACCATATTGCCCATCCCTAACATATCGTATCTGCACAAAAGTATTGTAATAATCATATCGTGAGGTCCCTTGCAATTCCCAGCTCTATAATTTATGGCAGTTGTTTTGCTGATGTCACTTTCTGTGGTGAGTGTGTCCTGTTACTCTACTCTATATCTATAAAGAACCTATAACTTTAGCTCTATAGTAGAGAATGGCTATAAGGGAGAATATACCTGTGCAGACCTGTAGTTAAAGGTTTATGTAGATTAGGTTAAGATTACTAGACAACAGGGCAGATAAATAGTAGCAGTATTCATTTTTCAGTGTTGTGTAAATACCAAGGAACTCCTCTTCAGCCCTGTCTACGACCAGGTCGGGAATCTGTAGTATACTGTGCGCTTAAAGACAAACAGTATGGAAATTAGCTTGAGCAGATTCGTAAATGTTCCTGAAAGCTATCTGTGTCTATTGTAATGTAAAAAGGGCCTATGTTGATGGAAGGTGAGCTCGTCCTTCACTTCAAAACTACATTGTTATTGTGAATTTTTTTGTTCTACATTGTATGATGAAGCTGGAGATTTTCTCTGAAATTCATCTAATAAGATCATAAAATATAAAGATCAGAGTATCCAGTTTTTTATGGTTTTAACAGGCCTTTAACTGTTCATGTACTGGACAAGTTGCGCTTCTTCGTCTACACAGTTAGGGGAAACAGAAATTAGTAAACTACATTAAAACGGAACATTGGCTGGCACGCTGAATGTGACTACACAATGTGATGGTGCCAGACAATCTATATTAAAAGATAATTTGATTATAATGAGAGCCTGCATATCGCTTATTAATAACTAGATATCTTTACCAAATTATCATACAGCTATCCTGCAGTCAATGTAAAATACTTTGCTTAAAGCCTTTACATCTTACTTGCATTAAAGTATCCTGGTTGTCGGGCATTTCATCAAAACTATCCTAAATTATGCAAAATGCACAACAACCGACAATCTGTAAGTAGGCTGAAGGTCAGACTGGATTAATGAATTCCCTTCCATAATCACAATCCGAAGAGGGCCCTTATCTCTCTGGCTATGGAAAAGGATTAACACATACTTACCCCTAGCTGGAGGATCAGAAGCCATCTTAATGTTTTAAGAAGCCCAATTCAAACGTTATATCATATCCTATACGAGTCCTGCATATAAAGCTTTATGAAAGTTAACCGTATTTAGAAAGTACCAAAGTTTCATCATTCAAAAAATCATTAATGCTAATTAAACACTGTGAATGTCCTTATCCTCACCCCAAATTGATATAAATCTGACTGGATATTCCTGTTTATGTTCCACTACCTAGCAGGGTGGTGAAAAAAAAAACATTTTTGCCATCCACGTTTTCCCCAATTGAAAACACTAGCATATTCTATATTGTTTCAATACATTAAATTCATTATGAATACATGTCTTATTAATGTAGGTAAATTACTAAAGGGACATTTTAAGTAAATAATTTTCTGATTGACAAATTGTGCTAATCTGTGTGCTAATTGTATGTCCTACTACTACTTTTAGATCACTCATCCAACAGTTGGCAGTTTTACCTTTGAGAATTGTAAAACTTTGCTGTTGTAACACCTGACCTATGCCACAAAATTTAATTTGAATGAATTTTCTAATAATCTGGTTGGAAAACATCTGGGATTACTAATAAAATAATCCAAGCATTGGTTAAATCAACTTGATGCAAACCCTATCTTCTCATCTGGAGAGAATTTCTGTATAGCATTATTCTCTTTTACAATAAACGTCCTGTAGTGCACTATTCAGCTGGCATGAAATGTTGATGTAAAAGAATTTACAATTGCATTTTATCAACAATAGGCATAGAATCCAAAAGTAGGTGTTTTAAGGAAATTCGGTACAGGAACAGTTTTTCCAAGGTCTTCACTCTATTCAAAAAATTTGTCTGGGTTTATGTTACAATTTTGAAATTCGCTTAGCTAATTTTCACAAATGTTCGGAACCAACATGGTAAAGTAGACACTCATTCACAGCAACAACCAGGGAGCCATATGAAGTGTGTTCTTTATTCTAATTGGATAGTATGTACTAAACCATTATTACCACCTGAAATTCCCCTGACACATGATTGGAAGGATAGGCAATAGGCATGAGCCTCTATGAGAACTGGTCCCATAGGGCTGAATGACGTCAATGGAACCGAAACAGTAGATCTGCAGGAAACGACACAGAGGTGTGCTGATGTCAGTGATAACCTCCAGGTCTCAGGTTGTCTGTCTGGTTATTGTTTGGTTCCATTTAGAGGTTCCAGGGGTGTAGTTGGCACCTCCACCTTGTTGGTTCAGGTTTCATCACATGTCCCCTCTCCTTCCTGTCTTGCAGCAACGTGCGCTAACAGTTCCTGTAAGACGGCCCCGCCTCCGGTCCCCCCACGCATCACATCCAAGCCCCACTCCTCTGTGACGGTGCAGAGCAGCACTGAGTCTGCCCAGGACTCGTATCCGGAACAACGGGACCGCCGCAGCGAGGCCAACAGCCAATCGGGACGCAGCAACTCCTCAGATAGCTTGTGCAGCCTGCGTACCGGCAGCTTGGCCAAGGGCCCTCAGCCCCCGGCTCCAGCCGCCATCACCGCTCCTGTCCCTGCACCCAGGGACTCCCACCAACCAGCCACCACCAGTTCCAGTACCCAGTTTGAGCCCCAGCATGGCCCCAGCCTAACCCCAGACCAGTCCCTGACCCTACTGGAGCCTGTTCCCACCAAAAGAAAGTTGTCATCTATCGGCGTTCAGGTGAGCCCAGTAGAACATGCTTGAACGTGTGATCATCTCCTCGATGATGTGCACAGGATGCTTTACGAATCCCTGTTTGTCATGGTTGCCCCATAGGTGGACTGTGTTCAGCCAATCCAGAGAGACGATCAAGCACCCCCCTCAACCAAGTTCCAGTCCATTGGAGTGCAGGTGGTGAACGGCCGGCCGTAAGTTAGTCCTGATCAACGCAACGTTATGTTGCTGCTCGTCACCTAAGAGCTACTAACTTCAAGTTACATTTCCCTCACATTCTCGTAGTTCAGCTGCTCCACATTTGTGTTTTTCCTGCCGATTCCAGCTGTTCCTCATCCATCCACAGCCTCAGTTTTCATCCATCTCGCTGGCATGACTTGGGCCAGTTTGGTCCAGGCTGTTGCCAAGGTCACCCAGCCGTCAGTCCCTCCCTCCCCCGTTTATCTCTCTGTCTCTCTCTCTCCCACTTGCTGTTTCTCACTCCTTCTCTGATTGATGGCCTATTTGTCTTGTTTTGGCTCCAGTAGAGGAGACAGGGTAATTTAAACAGCCTAGTGTGGAGTCATTTCACCTAATCACATTAGTTCGACTGTATTGCCCAGTTCGTTAGTTCTCCCTATCACTGAATGCTCTAATCAATCTCGGTCTCTCGCGCCCCTGCTCGCTCGCCCTCTCGGTCTCTCGCGCCCCTGCTCGCCCTCTCGGTCTCTCGCGCCCCTGCTCGCTCGCCCTCTCGGTCTCTCGCGCCCCTGCTCGCTCGCCCTCTCGGTCTCTCGCGCCCCTGCTCGCTCGCCCTCTCCGTCTCTCGCGCCCCTGCTCGCTCGCCCTCTCCGTCTCTCGCGCCCCTGCTCGCTCGCCCTCTCCGTCTCTCGCGCCCCTGCTCGCTCGCCCTCTCCGTCTCTCGCGCCCCTGCTCGCTCGCCCTCTCCGTCTCTCG
>JACXGM010002946.1:0-11399 GCA_016801145.1 Umbra pygmaea | reverse complement strand
TGCCCCTGCTCGCTCGCCCTCTCCGTCTCTCGCGCCCCTGCTCGCTCGCCCTCTCCGTCTCTGTCTGTCTGAACTAAATGCCAGTAAAATGATGTAGGACACGAGGAGCTCAATCATTCAAACGTTACTTCTTAATGATGGTGTCCTGTTGGCCAGAGGTCTGACTGAGCACTAATGGCGTGCGTGTGCGTGTGCGTGTGCGTGTGTGTGTGTGTGTGTGTGTGTGTGTGTGTGTGTGTGTTCAAATATTGAGGAATATAAATTCCACATGAACACGATAATACTGAGGCTGTATGCATTCCAAACAAAACATGTTAAAACATAGACATCCATGGATAGGGACACCAACACTAATGTGTGTGTTTGTGCGCACTGTCTAGGCTCAGCCGGGCCAGCAGCATGGCCTCCAGGCAGAACACAGAGTCAGAGGCTCAGGACTCCCAACAAGACTCCCCTCCCTCAGAGAACAACAGAGCCAACTGCAACTGCAGCAGTCAGCTGCTAGATCACGCCCCCCCTGCCTCCAATGGTGAGGGCAAAGCGCTTGCCCGGCAGTCCCCTAAACACACCAGAGCACCCCCCTCAGAGAGCCTGGAGTCTGCCCTGGACCCGTCTTCCCTTCCCCCTCCAGACCCCAGCCTGGACAGCGGCAATGGCAGTGCCCAGGGAGATGCGGCCAAGGCGGGCACGCCTACCTGCCTCCGGGACGGCAACTGGTTCTTGAAACTGCTTCAGGCTGAGACCGGGCGCATGGAGGGCTGGTGTCAACAGATGGAGCAGGAAACCAAAGACAAGGACATCTCAGAGGAGGGTAAGAGACGCAGCGTCGAAGCGGGCTGAATGAAATCCTCTGTCACGTCTCTAACTTGTGAAACTGATTGTTGGTCCCTGTCAGCTTACAACAACAGTCACTGTGTTCCGCTCTGCTGTGGAGGTGACGGGACAAGCTAATTAATGCTAATGGCTAGTTGCTTATGCGACTCATTACCCCTTCAGTTCAATGGAGCTAATGCAGACAGGCTAATCGGTTTGATCCGCCATGATCGGGCTCAGGCGACAGTTGAGTCTCGTACTGTGCCCGACAGATGGTTAATATTCCTTTGTATCCGGTAAATAATGGTCCTCTGGCACGCAGGGTATCAATGTGCCATCGATGTGCCTTTATGTCAAGCAGGTAGATATTGTTTCCGGTATCAGTATGGTAAATAATGTTCCTCAATATCACACAGGTAAATAATGTTGCTGTATCAAGAGGGTAGATAATATTACTGTTTTGTCACTGGCAGATTATATCCCTTTGTGTCAGGCAGACCAATAATACTCAAACATTTCACTGTGGCAGGCAAGTAAATAATATTGTTGCGTTAAGTAGTATGTCTTACTGCAGGGATTGAACTGGAACAGGATTTACACACATCAGTGTTTGTTTCTCCTCTCAGTTGTCATGGTTTGTTTGCACTCACGTTCTCGTGAAAATGTTAAGACCGAAATAACAGTGTATGAAGTCATTTTTAGAACCTTTTGAAGGTGAAAAAGGTTTATAATTTATTCTAACTATGAAGTGTGTCACCAGCACTGTAAATTCTATGTTGTAATGCAAATGGAGATTGAGGACGAAGTTGTAATGGTGTTGTGCAGTAAAATGTTGGGCTTTGTGTTCATGTGAAGTGACTGTGATGTTTTTGTATGCAGTGATGGGGACAGTACGCAGTGCGGTAGGTAGTGCCCAGCTGCTCATAGCCCAGAAGTTCCAACAGTTCAGAGGACTCTGTGAAGAGAACCTGGTGAGCCCTACTAAGCAGATTCCAATCCCTTTTAACCCCGTACATTTCAGTCCCAATGTTTAAATGTTTTTAGAGCACCCCCTGGTGTCAAAATATGACATTCTCATCTCAACTTTAAATAGAAT
Source organism: Umbra pygmaea (assembly GCA_016801145.1). NCBI lineage: Eukaryota > Metazoa > Chordata > Actinopteri > Esociformes > Umbridae > Umbra > Umbra pygmaea. The sequence continues at coordinate 9,490 of JACXGM010002946.1, read as the reverse complement.
CAAAATGCATAATTTTTCAAGCTTCAACGCTCCCAGTATCATTGTGCTGTCAATCTTTTCATCCAAAATAAATCTAGCGCTGCTTTCACTTAGCGGAGATAATTTATGCTGTTCAACTAGTAACTTTAAATTCACGTGCAAACATTTTTGCATTTCACCTCTGAGGAATTCACTAATTTACGTTTTAAATGACACATTGTCGTTTACAGACTTGGACAATGATATTGAGATTTTATGCTTGGAAAAGTATCTATTTGACTTATAAAAACCTGTTTTCATGTTGTCAGATATTGTTTCATGGCGTCTGATCGTTGCTAAACATGTACTTTCACATTGTGTCGTCGTCACACCCTAAAACTGGTTGGAAGGTGAGGTCAAGAAGGCAGAATTTGCTTATCATCGACAAACTTACATCATCACATTGTTTGTCATCCACAATCTTATATTTTCACATTGTACATCATCCACAAACGCACATCATCCACAAACACACATTTCCATCATTGGGATGAAAGGTAGATAAATGCCTTTTTTGTAAAAAAAGGTCTACTGTCCCATTGCTTCATAGGATTTACTGTGTTGATCATATATTCAATTCTAGAGCATTTCTGTGCCTGTGTGTTTTTGGACCTTTCCTACACATGCTAATTAAATGACTGTTCAGCAGTCTTCTACCTTTGACTTTGACCCTGGGCAAACTGATCCAAACCATAAGATTTCTAGTAATTGCAGTTCAAATTTCCGCCATTGCTGAAATGGCCAATCCAACCGCCCAGGCCAGGTGAAAAAGTAAGTGTAGGTCCCACCAGCACATTTGAACCCATTTTGTCACTTCCTGTCTGGTAGAATGTGAAGGCCAACCCTCGGCCCACAGCGCAGGACCTGGCCGGGTTCTGGGACCTGCTGCAGCTGTCGGTGGAAGACATCAGCGTCAAGTTTGACGAGCTCTGGCAACTTAAAGCCAACAACTGGCAGCTGCAGGAGAAGAAGGTATCACCGTTCACCTCTTGGAAAATGTAAAAGTAGTCTGCTGGGTTTCTCCTGTTCGTAATTAAAAGCTAAATTACCAGATAAGGAGTTCATAATTAACCAGATACATTAATTAATTAATAATTAGTTCACATTTTCTTTTTCATTTATGAGCTCCCTTCACCTGCTCATTTTGTTCTTAATTACGAACTTCCCAGAATTTATGAACTCAGATGAAAAAAAAACTTTCAAACTGTTGATATGTCATCCAAACACATTTTGTAATATTTCCCGTTCTATTAAGTGTTTGAATATAAGGCATGATTTCCTTTGCATCCCGAACTTCCTACATTCTTTTATCCACGTCTCTGTGTGCCAACCTCAGGAGGAGAAGAAGTCTGCTCCCCCGTCGATGCCAAAGAAGGCCTCCAAGCCTAGGCTTAGCGCCGGCAAGGACCAGAGTATGGACTCTGCAGTGGACAAGCAGAGGCAGGAGGCCAGGAAACGCCTGATGGCAGCCAAACGTGCAGCATCAGTACGGCAGAACTCCGCCACGGAAAGCTCAGACAGCATTGAGATCTATGTCCCGGAGGCCCAGACGCGGCTCTGAGAATGGAACACCCGCGCGCTCCACCATGAAGGAATAGACACACACTGCTCCCAATGAAGGAACAGCCTCTCACACCACACGTACACACAATAGAGACACACCCAGGGGCTGATGTCAGTCCCTAACAGCAGGGCAGACTTCGGTAGAAGAACCCAAGCGCTCACAGGACCACTAAAATGTTAGAAAAATGCAAAGCCACTTCCTTCCTGGCTGCCATTGAGGCAGGGACTTCAACAGACATTTAATACTATTGTTGTTATTATTATTATTATTATTATTATTATTATTATTATTATTAGTACCATTAATATTATAATAAGTATCTCCTCATGAAATATATCGAGACTGTCTTAAATGTAGAAATGGACATTCTTTTGAGCTGAAGAATATTGGTATCCCATGCGTTTACTGTCTCTCCCCTCACTACTTCTGAGTCTGCGGGCCAGGAGGGGCTAGTGCAGGCAGCCCCCTTGGTTTACCAGCCGTGTACCACACCCACTCAGGACGCACACAGGTGTACTCGCTCACTGACCACTCCACACAGTCTTCCTGTTGGCACGTCGTTTTGGGCCGCCTCCCTACTGGATGGGGGCGGATGTTCTTACTGTGGACGGAATCAATATGAGATGACGGTGTTGTCCTGTATTTTGAGGTCGATTATCCAAGGAAGGCTGTAGCATTTTATCGCACACTCTGGTTAGTACCAAAACGTTTTTTTTCTATGTTCTTTACCAGATTGTTAGACGAGCCGTACTAGGGTAGTTTTGTTTTTATAGACCAAACATATGTATTCTCATGATTCTAATTCGCACATGATGCAATCATTCACTTTGTTACACTCCTGCTGTGTGAGTGTCTACAGGACCATGTTTTAGGTCTTATATATACTCCTTTGGGGGAAGATAAGATGTTATGGACACCAGTTGAAGGGTGCTCCAGTAGGAATGTAATATGCATTGAAAATAACTTGATAACAGCACCTTCCACACGTGAACCGTATGTAGTTCGCTACCTTTCTTTTCTGGTTCTTTTTGGCTGCGATAACCTTAGCCGTGCCAGGGGACCAGAAGGTCTATTAAAACATTCCTGTGTCCCACTCAACCTCCAGTACATTTGAAAGAAGGGCACCAGAAGCCTGGTTTGTTTTCACCTTCGTATACCGGCGCTCTCCCAACGATTACAAGCAATAATAATGAAACACTTGAGCTAGCAACGTAAAACTCATTCTGATGCCCAGTCAAAGTCAAAACCTTCCGAATTTCTCTTCAGATATTAAGCCAATCAACAGGCGACAGTCAAACTGTATGTGACGATTCTGTTGTGTGGCGCTATGAGGAGCACCCTCTGCTGCTTTCTCTAATTCATAGACTAGGACAGGTTTCATCAACTTCAGATTTTAGTTCTCTCTTTATAATAAGGGACTAGTTTATACCTGGGAAAGCAGGTGATTGTAATTAACAACTAGGTAAAATAAAAGTATTTCGGCCATCAAGGACCGGAGTTGATGACCCCTGGACTAGGAGTTGGTCTCTGACTGGGATGAGTGCTCAGGATGAGTGCTCAGGATGAGTGCTCAGGATGAGTGCTCAGGATGAGTGCTCAGGATGAGTGCTCAGGATGAGTGCTCAGGATGAGTGCTCAGGATGAGTGCTCAGGATGAGTGCTCAGGATGAGTGCTCAGGATGAGTGCTCAGGATGAGTGCTCAGGATGAGTGCTCAGTCACTTAAAACAGTCATACCATAACATGTTGATCATCATACTCCTGATTACCACTAACGACAACTAATAGAAATGAGTAATGATCCAAATGATTGGGAACGTTAATAAAAAAATATATATTTGCAAGAACCACTGATCTGCGTTTAAAAGGTTTGATAATCAAAATATTGGTCGCTAGTAAATTATTCTCCCTGCTCAATTGCAGTGTTTCAGACTCCAGCTGAATTTTCTTCTGTGTGCCTGGTGGTCTTAGTCACCTCGCATTCCTGTAAACAGACATTGGGGAAATTCAGGGACTAGGGTACACAATTTTAATTCCCTTTGTGAGATTCTCTGCTGTTTTAATTGATAATACAGAACTGTTGTTGCCTGTGCCAGAACAGTTATATTGGAATTTGTCTGGGTTAATACAGAATGGGGGGGGGGTGCTGCATATGAGGGACCATTTAACTGAGACTGTAAAGATGAACGCTTCCCAAGAGGAACAATCCAGAATCATTGAATGAGAGGTGTATTCCTGCTATCACACTACAGCATGTGTATGTATGTATGTATGTATATGAGATTTTAGCGTTGCATTTATCAACATGAAATTTATTTTTTCTGAAATGAATTATAATATTTCAATGATTAGCTAAATTCCAAAAGAGTACCCTAGTCCTGGACACTTGTGACATTGTGAAGTAATTGGATAGATGCTCTCAATATGCCAGATTCTACTTAGGATGTGACATTAACATCTGGTCAAATGACAGTGACCCTATACAATGTTGCATGAAACTAGGTTAGGGTCTGATTTGGAATTTAGAAATGATCTGCAGCAGTTTCAGGGTCTCTGTCCTCGATGCACCCTGGAAGAGCTGGTTCTCCCTAATGGTCAACACCTGCGCCACAAGACTGCCCCAAATTGCTGATGTGATCCAGAGTTAGTTTTGTACTTTTAGCTCATATTGTCAAAGAATAGGAGAGTTAGAACTAGGAACGTAGCAGATGCTGCAGTACTAGGATAATTTTGTTTTCGTAATTCATCAACTGCGGACATGTACATTTCATTGTCCAAAAAAACCATTAAACACCCCTTTGTTACATATCCGTGTCATCCTTATTCTAGTCTTCTCATTTCTATGTAATATTAGCTCAGATGTTAATATTACAGATGATAATATCATTGTCATCAGTTATATTTAGCTCTAAGATAGAACTTCAGAACAAGAAGCCTTATGCTTTGGACGGTCTTCCTCACAGCCCAGAACAAGACTCGTTAAAGGACTGGAACTCCTTTCCAATCATGCAATGAGAACAGAACTCATTTCTCTTCGTAACCAGTTTATTAAAGCTGTAAGAACTGATTATCTTTAATATTTTCGGTATAAACTACTTAGATGGATTCCCTACAACAGGCATCTCTAACCCTTGTCCTGGAGAGCTACTGTCCTGAAGGTTTTCCTATGAGAAGCCGCCTAGGCCAAAATTAAATACTTCACTTGCACACAAACTGGTACTAAACACTTGCACATGCATATATACTTCACTTGTGCATATACACTGTGTTCCAAATTATGCAAATTGGAATTAAGTGTCATAAACATTCAATAATTTGTTTTTCAATCAAACTCATGGATGGAATTGTGTCTCTGGGCTCTTTGGATCACTGGAATTAATCTCAGACACCTGTGATAATTAGTTTACCAGGTGAGCCCAATTAAAGGAAAACTACTGTACTTAAGAAAGATGTTCCACATTATTAGGCAGGCCACAGGTCTCAAGCCATATGGGAAAGAAAAAGGATCTCTCTGCTGCGGAAAAGCAGTAAATAGTGCAATGCCTTGGACGAGATACGAAAACATTAGATATTTAATGGAAACTTAAAAGTGATCATCATACTATGGAGAGAGTTGTGGCTGATTCAGAGAACAGACGGGTTCGTGCAGATAAAGGCATAATAAGGAAGGTTACTGCCAGACAAATTCATCGGATTAAGAGAACAGCTGCTAAAATGCCATTACAAAGCAGCAAACAGGTATTTGAAGCTGCTGGTGCCTCTGAAGTCCTGCAAAACTCAAGGTGTAGAATCCTCCAGAGACTTGCAGTTGTGCATAAACCTACTATTCGACCACCCCTAACCAATGCTCACAAGCAGAAATGGTTGCAGTGGGTCCAGAAATACATAGACTAATTTTCAAACAGTCTTGTTTACTGATGAGTCCTGTGCAACCCTGGATGGTCCAGATGGATGGAGTTGTGGATGGTTGGTGGGTGGCCACCATGTCCCAATAAGACTGGGCTGTCAGCAAGGAGGTGGTGGAGTCATGAGCTGGTGGGTCCCTGAAGGTGTGAAAATGACCTTGGCAAGTATATAGTTTCTGACCACTTTCTTCCATGGTACAAAAAGAAGAACCGTGCCTTCTGTAGCAAACTTGTCTTCATGCATGACAATGCACCTCATGCTGCAAAGAATACCTCTGTCATTAGCTGCTATGGGCATAAAAGGAGAGAAACTCATGGTGTGGCCCTCATCCTCCCCTGACCTCAACCTTATTGAGAACCTTTGGAGCATCCCCAAGCAAAAGATCTATGAGGGTGGGAGGCAGTTTGCATTAAAACCGCAGCTCTGGGAGGATATTCTGACATCCTGCGAAGAAATTCAAGCAGAAACTCCATAAACTCAAGTGCAATGAATGCAAGAATTGTGAAGGTGATATCAAAGAAGGGGTCCTATGTTAACATGTAACTTGCCCTGTTAAGATGTGTTTGATTGAAATAGCTTTTGATTTCAGTAAATATGACCTCCTAATGCTGGAAATTCAACAAATGACCTTTTTCAGTTTTTTAAAACTTATAAAATGTTTTGAAACAGTGTATTTTTAGTTTTTATTTTTGAAAAAATACTGTTTTCATTGGGTGGTTAAATGAAATTCTACTTATACCCTAATGGTTGGTGACTTAAATTATACAGACTGTCATTTGCATCTACTATTTAGGAAAATCTGTGTAAAATATAATTTTCTGAAATATTTGGAACGCGGTGTATATATACTTCACTTGTGCATCAAGAGAGGTCATTGTTATTGTAGCGCCATGCTGTAGTAGTAGTTGGTTGTAGTAGCAATATGGTGCATTCCAGATGGGAGTTTTTTTCCCAGGATGGCGAAGGCATGTCCTGCCTTACTCTGCCTCTGATTGGCTTACCCTGACACTTACCCTACCCAATCCCACTCTTCCCCATATTTAACCAATCCATCAATTGAAGCCAATAGGTACTAGCCAGTCAGATGGACAGTAGGGCGGGTCATGCTTTTTCTCAACCACCTTGTGGTAGCAACTTTGTTGCGATGTGAATAACATTGTAAATTCAAGCAAATAATTAGTTATAATAGTTAGAAAAATAGATGATTGTGTTAAAATAAGTATGTTTATTATTTAAGTAGCCAACATAAGTCTCTAACTCAACAAATTCATTATTGGTTCTAGATGGGACACGAACCACGACCTCCTGAATGAAAGTCCAATGTTTGTGACCCTGCCGCCGACCCAAACACACACATTCTTATACCCCATTACTACTTCCGACTTAAGGCATTTATGTGTAAGTGAAGTATGTATGTATGTGCAAGTGAAGTATGCATGTATGCGCAAGTGAAGTATGCATGTATGCGCAAGTGAAGTATGCATGTATGTGCAAATGAAGTATATTTGTATATGCAAGTGTTTAGTACAAGTATATATGTACAAGTGAAGTATTCAATTTTGGCCATGACGGCTTCCCATAATTTCCCTCCAACCCTCACACAGCACACCTGAATCTAATAATTATCTAAGCTGAATCAGGTGACTGTATATGAGGTTGGAGTGAAAACCTACAGGTGGGTAGCACTCCTGGACCAGATTTGGAGACCCCTGCCTGAGACCATGTAGTGTCTATTTTGCCATTTGAACAGGAATTGCAATGAGGACATGACGAGTTGTGCTTCACATCATTATCCCATATACATGGCTTTTTCTGATTTTTAAATGGAAAGAAATAGGTTTTCAGCATTTGACAAGCTGGTCACTTGAAAGAGAAAGTAGTTTCATTGTTCGAATTTTACAAATATAGCACTTTTTAAGATTAACGCACCAATTAGAATATGCTTGAGATGGAGACAAGGCTGTGTTGTCTAATTATAGCTGAGTTTACACATGTAAACCTATTCTAATATTTTCCAATAATTTGTCTTTTTACCAATCATATCTTTTTTTATATCTGATCTGATTGAACAAAAAAATTATAATTAGCACAGGATGAAAGATGTGGGCTGTGTAAAAGCAGCCTCTTTATGGGTTGCAGAATTGGCAGGGATGACACAATACACATGTTTATAGATTTGTTTTCTTCAGAATCAGGAGCCTGCAATGGAGGACTCATTTAACACCTACTTCCCTCAAGATAAAATGTTCTGATCCAGAAAACTAAGGCAGTTTGTATGAAGTACATCTTGTGTCAAAGGGCTATAACGGACATACGATGGGGCAACCCCTGCATATACCTTGTTGAGACTTTAGACAAGTCAATACTATAGTTATCTGCTGTGTTTTTATAGAACTGATGGTCTGGATTCTATAAATGTCTAACATTTTACCTTAAATGTATATCTTTCAGGGTACTGATGGGACTCTTCACAATCTCCCCTATGTCTATTCTACATAGATTAGCTTTTATATTGACAGAAACACTATAATCCTGCTTAGCTGTTTGTAGATATACCTCATTAGACATGTCACTGGTGATAACAATATCTTGAGTAGCCAACTCCTCTGAGAAATACAAATAGCAAACCATGCATTACACCAGATATAGATTGGTTACTATTTATCATAATTTTACAAATTAAGCACATTCTATTCTACTGATTCGGGAGTGTCCATATGTTATGGTATACTAGTTAGACACTGTGAGGGTTGTTTCTTTAAATAATAAATTGTTGACATTACCTATACAATGTGTGTGGATTTTCATTTTCAGTGTACACTACAGTTCGAATAAGCAAAAGGGATGTAAGCAAAGATGTGCACTGCAGTACACAACATTACAAATATATTGTCAAATAACTTCCCCTCCTGATTTCTAGGTGGTTGGTCTACGCGGTTTTATTTTGTAAAAATAATACAATAAACATGTAAGAACGTCAAACAAGATAATAGCTCAACAGTCCCGCCCCTATTGCAAGAGAGCTTGGGTTCCGGAAGTAAATTTCCCATTCATTTTTCCCGTTGACTTCGGGAAAAGTCTGTATATAAAGTGTTAGACCAGTGTTTTTCAAACTTTTTTTCCGGCGACCCACATTTTCAAAATTACAAACCATTGTGACCCAAATGTCATGAAAATAGGTGTTTGCAAATATACCGTTTTCCTATCATTTGTATTTGTATGTAGGGGTATAACATAATACATACGTTCTAATTGTCACCGGAATAATAATGGGTACAACATTAATTTTTTCAATATTGACAGTATTATCACCACATACCTGTGTTTTATAAAAACATCTTAAAATCCCCAAAATAACCAAGATGAGGTGGTTTCCCACAAATATGAGATTACTTGTATTAATTTACTCGCATTCAGATACAAATATCCATGATGCTGTTTTAACTAGCTATGTGAAACTAAAGTCAAATAAAAGTTTGGAAAACTGTTATAAATGGCAATTATTTTTGTTAGCTACTTCTAACGACCAGCGCATTGGGTGAACACGTTTTTTAACATACAGGTTATTTTGTCGGATGTAGGTAAGTCAATAGGGCCCTGTAAAATCTGTTTTATTTTTGGCAAATTCAATGAGCGAGACTACGGTAATTACTTCAATCAATTTATATACATAGACAAATTATTGATATTCGTCATTGTTTCCGTTTAAAATAGTAGCTTAATCAATTTCATAAGCATTTGGATAAGTGAGTGAAACTAAGAAAAACGAACGTTGTGTTTTTGGACAATTTAGAATGGACTACATACAGGGGCGGAGCTACGTGGTGGCCAGGGGGGGCCACGGCCACCACTGGTCAAGGCTCGGCCCCCCTGCCGGCCCCCCACAGCGGGCGCCAGCCGAGCGCTGATGAGGGGGCATCTGAAATACTGAGGGGGGGCGATCACATTAACGCACATAATGCACATGTCCCCACCCCTTTTTTAGGGGTCAATATTATCCCCA
>JACXGM010002945.1:0-44157 GCA_016801145.1 Umbra pygmaea | reverse complement strand
GCTTTTCTTCAGCAGGGACAGGGAAGATGGCTAAAATTGATGGGAAGATGGATGGAGCCAAATACAGGACCATTCTGGAAGAAAACCTAATGGAGTCTGCAAAAGACCTGAGACTGGGACGGAGATTTGTCTTCCAACAAGACAATGATCCAAAACATAAAGCAAAATCTACAATGGAATGGTTCACAAATAAACATATTTAGGTGTTAGAATGGCCAAGTCAAAATCCAGACCTGAATCCAATCGAGAATCTGTGGAATGAACTAAAATCTGATGTTCACAAACGCTCTACATCCAACCTCACTGAGCTTGAGCTGTTTTGCAAGGAGGAATGGGCAAACATTTCTGTCTCTCGATGTGCAAAACTGATAGAGACATAACCCAAGCAACTTACAGCTGTAATTGCAGCAGAAGGTGGCGCTACAAAGTATTAACTTAAGGGGGCTAAATAATTTTGCACTTCCAATTTTTCAGTTTTTTATTTGTTAAAAAAGTTTGAAATATCCAATAAATTTCATTCCACTTCATGATTGTGTCCCACTTGTTGATTCTTCACAAATATTACAGTTTCATATCTTTATGTTTGAAGCCTGAAATGTGGCAAAAGGTCGAAAAGTTCAAGGGGGCCGAATACTTTCGCAAGGCACTGTATATTGCACTAGCTAGCTAACTGTAATTTGTACATAACATACTACCTTCAAACTGCAGGATTATTTTATGACTCTCAGAATACTAGACAGTAAATGCTATATACCCCTTGGAGGATGGAACAAAATACAGTCATGTCTCATCTAATTTAGAGGCAAACTAAACACGATACATTAAGTTAATATGTAATGGACTATTACAGAAAGATAGTCGCACTAGACTGATATACTCAGTAAACGCAGTTAGTTACGTGATCTGATCACAATGTTTAGATAGCCTATTACTATGTCCAAACAGACATGTTTTTTCTATTACTGTTTTGAAAGAGTCACCACGTTTTAAAAAGTAGCTTGCCAAAAATCGGTTTTAAAGATATTATCTGCGTTCTAAGTAAATACACAAATGATGGTGTACTAATAATAATAATAATAATAATAATAATAATAATAATAATAATAATAATAATATTTCTGCTGCATTCTGCAATTTCTTTCAGAGGATGCATAGTGGATTAGCCAGAGGTTCCGGGTTCGAATCACGAGCAGATGGTGATATTTATAGTGGATCTTTTTTTCTTGTTTCGGAAATGTACAGTATTATTTGTACAGTTCACACTGACAAAATGTGTTTGCCAATCTCTAAATCATTTGTCCGGTACAGTAGGCTGATTGAACATGGAGAACGGAGAACATAACACACACAAAGCTTCCATCTGAATTTGAACTCGCAAACTCAGGGATGAAAATTGGGAAAACGTGTTGCCCCCGTTGGAATTCAGATAGAATGCAGGCATTTGTATCACTCCGCCGAACCGGATGCTACGTCCAGTAATATATGGTCTATGGTCTTTCAATACAATAATATCTAAAACTCTTGCATTATACAGATATATGATATGTTAAGCAAGTCAAATTACAAATGGCTGTGAGCTGAACACAGCTTTGGATTAACAACCATTGTGCACACTGATGCTACCTGATGGCCAAAAACCATACTTTAAAAAAAAGATATAATAATCACCCTGAGGTAAACCGTGGGACGTATCACTATTTATTGACAAGATTAAACGAGAGACATCTGTACACTAATGCAATCTGTGAACAAAACTAGCAAGTAAAAATAGATCTGATAACAGCAGAGTAAAAAATACAATTTGACTGCAAATCTAACATGGAAACAGAGCAGACAACTTAAACATTTCCTTTGAGGTGGGGGTCCCTGTTGTATAGAGGTCTGCATTGCAACGACAGTCTACGTCATGATAGTCACGGGTTCGAGCCTGACCATGGGTTCTCTGACTTTCCCCAGGCCTCCTACACAAAGCTGCGCAATTTGGCATAGCGCTGCCTGGGATTTGGGTTAGACAAATCAGATTATCTATCCTGCCACGTCGTTCTCAAGCGACTTTTGTCCAGATCGGGTGCATGTGGGTTCAATCGCGGAAGTATAGTCAGTGAACCTAACCATCCAGTGCATGATTTAACTAAAGGCTTCCGTGTTGGATTCGCAATGTGAAAAGAATCGTCGGCTGGGCAACATGATTGGATAAACCAAGTGCACGACCATCGCCATCCCACAATTCTGGCCAAAGAGTTGCGGAGCTGCCAACAAGGCAGGATTAGAGAGAATTGGGAGGAAAGAAAAATTGGGGGAAAAATAATTTCCTTTGAGGTAAGCAAAATGTTTGAAGTCGTTTCTGCTTGCTTTGTTGTTTATGGTCTTTCAGTTCAATGCATGAATTGTGAAAACACTAAATAGGCTGAACAACGTATTTTAGTGAAATATGACACCATGCGCCCTCCTAGACAAGCCAAAGTATGAGAAACTTTACCAAATTATAGTCAAACTATCCCTTTTAAAAGGTTAATAGGCAATGTAATAGATGACGTACCGTACATTTTCACCTGAAGAATGGAACCTGTTGACTTCGACAGCAAAGTTGAATTTATCACAAAATCAAATTTGTCTATTTGGTGACCCCCTTGACAATCCGGTGTTAAACTTGATTGAGATTGTTCTATGAATGTGTCTGTGAAAGCACCAGATCAGTTAAGGAAAATTAATATTAATTAATAAGCTTGCAGTTGAATGCCTAGACAATTCAACAGAATCATACACATTTGTTGGAGAATCAGGCTGTGTTCCCTAAACTTTCTCCATCTGAATCTCCAGGTAAAGCATTTTGTTGGTAACAGAGAATACTATGCATAACGGAAACCCATGTTGTTCTATGCCGTTTGCATAGACCTTATTTACGGTATTGATTTTCAATAACAACATGACTTTCCATGTCTTTAGCTAAGGTGTCTGTAAACATCCATCTTAAGCCTTAAAATAATGCTGCACATCTGTTTTCACATCTGTTTTCTAATATGTTGTTATTAATAAGTCTGAAATCCTGGATATTCCACTGAATGGTTCCTTAGATGGTTAGACAATAAAATGGTTCAAAATCATTGTTGTCGTCAATAACTTACCATAACTTTCCTCCTTTACAACGGAATATGTTGACTCTGACAGTAACACAGCCTTCATAGCAGCAAAGTTTTCTATTTGGTGACCTTGACAATCAGGTGTCACACTTGATGAAGATGAATCTGCTGGTATATGTTTGTCTGTGAAAGCATAACAGTTTAAAAAGTATTACTGTAATGGTAACTATCAAGCTTTAAGGCAAAGAGATTTCTGAAAAGGTACTAGACAATTATTTAAGGAAATATACAAGTGCAGCTCAAAAAATTTGAATATCATGGAAAAGTTATTTTTTTCCCTGTAATTTATTTTAAAAAGGGACACTTTCATACTGTATATTCTAAATTAATTAGCCACAAAGTGACATATTTTTTTGTTTCAATCTTGATGATTACAGCTTACAACTTATATACCCAGTATCTCAAAATAAAAATAAAAAATGTGACAGAGATGTGAACCCGCTAGGGGCGTCAGGGGCATGACCCCTAGGAATATATATAATATATACATTTAAAATGTGGAATTACAGTTGACTTTAGCATGAGGATATAGGGAAAATTTACCCTAGAATTAATGCAATCTTACTGCTACAAAAGTAATGTTAAGGGGTAATCAAATATGAAGCAGTGCTAACAATAACAATTGTGTTGAGTGAGAGCTTTGTTAATTAGTGTGTTAGTTGTGCTTGTTAGTACCCAGTGTTATATTTTGTAATAACCTTTGTTTCTTTTATTGAGGAGTTGGTTAAAGCGCCCCGGGGTGTACACTGCATGCAAGGATACTCCTGTTAAACCTGGGCGGACCGACCCCTGCATGTTTGCTTAGGGCGCCTCACTAGTAGGCCTGTCACAGTAAGACATTTTGCTGGACGATAAATTTAAAAAATCAATAAACTTTTATTTCTAAAGCATATTTAACACTGGAACTGGAAGACATTTTAGAAATCCACAATAAATGAACAAAAAAACCAAGAACATAAAATAAAATGGACACTCGGTCTCTGTTAGCAAAAAATATACTTGAATAATAACCAAACACAATCAAAAACAATAAATAAAATGGAAAATAAAAACCACGCACAAGTGGTCATCCAGTCTCTTTGGTAGAGAGAGACGAGGAAAACAAACGAGCATGCAAATGGAATTATTGCAGCCGGAAAAATCATCTAGCTCATTCTTATTTATCATGCGATTAATTGATGTATTGCATATTGCGACAGGCCTACTCACTAGTGTGCCAGTTTAGTTTTGTGTATTTGTGTTAGGGGTGGGGATGTTTTGTTAATTTCTTTGCTTTGGTCCCTAACAACTCTCCACTGCTCCCAAAATTATTATATATTACTGTGGGTAAATAAACCCTTTGTTTATACAGTACATTTGTGTTGTGTCCTTACTCACACCCACAACCCCATACCTATTTTGCTGACTTCTGGGGGGTCCTTGAGCAGTGAAGTGTCAGGTCCCCATGTTACGGGAGCACTTGTAACACCAAGTCAAATGCTTTGGATTAATTTGGATGTGCTACACAGAGACACCTGGAGGCACTAATTGTACTTTTTTCTTTTAAAAACTCCCACCAAAACATAATTCAGTTGTTTGAGGTATTTGAGGTGTAACTCGGTACTGCCCTGCCCCTTGAAGAACACTTTAGACATCTGTATGTGTATATATTTAATTTCATGCAGGGTTGTAGGTGACCTCAGAATGAATTCTGCACCAGGCCTTCAAATCACTAAGACCGACCCTGCACACGTCTACAAAAAACAACTTAGTATTTTAGATTTAATTAACCTGAGTCCTCTGTCCCAGTCCTGTTTGTTTCCAAAAGCACTTGTGTTCTTGTTTGCTGACTGAGAACATCATCCATGATGGCAAACCATCTTTTTCCACAACTGTTTGGACAGTTTATGCTGGTGTCATTCTTGATTTTTTTGTATTCCTGTTTCAGCTTTTTAATTTTCTCTCTGCACTGCTTGATTGTCTTCTTAAATCCGAGAGCATTAAGCTCTGAACTCAGATGGGCAAACACTCTGGCATTTCTCACAGTAGAGAGAAGTTCCTCCTGCACATTCGTACTTGCCCAGGATGTTAGAAACGCATGGACCTCATCCTCTGACCATTTGGCTTCATATCCATCTGTGAATAAAACATCAAAACAAAATATTTCTTGTAAATAGGCTTTTCTTAAATTCTGGATATTCTAATGGCACGTCATGTCAAGGTTTCCCTAACCCTTTCCTTAGATTCCATTAAACAAAAGCTGGATGCAAAGTTTACAAACTAAATCAGGTGTCCTAGCTTAGGGTTACATTGAGAACGTGAAAGGATTTTGAGGTGTTTAGGGGTCTGGAGCGTTCCTTTAAATCATTAGTAGGGGTGTATATGGCAATATAGTGTATGTCTCTGTGTGAACAAACATATTTTATAGATACAAAATTGCATTTTTTATAATACTGTGATACCGTGACTTGTAAAGGTTTTCATACCGTGAAAGTCTCATACCATTAGGCCATCCTTAAAAATATTTTGGTTTGCAGTAACGGCAAAAAAAAAGGGGTCAGTAGGTAGGTCTATTTTCTTTTTCAAGATTCAATGTAAAAAAGTAACATTTTTGGTCATAGTGATTACTTAGGTATGAATTTAAACACATTTGCATATTGTGACGTCCCTGACAGGGCCTTCAACCCGTGCTTTCAGGCGCACCATTGCAAATCTAATTCTGATGCAGACCAAAAAAATTTGAAATCTTTGTCAAAAAACATGTTTATTGGATCAATTCCAGCTGCATTCATTTGAAATAAAAATGAGTCCGAATCAAGTAAAAAAGAAGCCACTAGATTTCAATGAAAGTGTATATTCAGAGGGAATTTAATAAATTAAAATGACTATAGAATTCACAAAATAGCAGTTAATTGCATTAACATGCAATGTAATACCTATGAGAAAACATGTTAATGTCTTACATTTCGGATGTTTACATCGATTAAAAACAAATGCGTCATGGAATGTGTGGGAACCCTGTTAACATGACATCCCTTTGACCATTGCACTGGCCAAACTATGTCATCTTAATTATTATTACATCTCAGAAGTTCTCTTAAATTACGTTCTCAGGAAACCATTTTGAAAACATGAATTACATATGGCAGCATACAGTATGTAGGGTGTAAAGCTGCACGTTTTGCTTTAGGCTATATTCGTCCTTCTATTACGTTGCCCCCTGCACATTTCGTTTAGCGGATTCATGCAAGACATTCCACACATTCAATAGCGTTGGAAATTATATTACAACCATAGAAATAGAATGGATAGAAAGGCCATTGACCTAAGTTAGGCATGACATTACTGAGGTTAAGGTTAGGATTAAGGTTAGGGTTAACATTAGAAAAAACTGACAATTGCCTCTGCATCATGCTGCAATATAGAACAAAACAAAGAAAATATCCGTCGGGATTTCAACTCTTGCTAGGGTGGAGGTCGGGGACGGTGAATGGGTGTATAAATCTGCAACTTTGCCAGTGTTCGCTACGTCATGATCTTCATATGTTCATATTTAACGTTATTGATTGCTACATTAAGTTCCCTATGAAAGTAATTCATATTTCACATATTTCAGTTTTACAAAATAGTTCCCTCAGAACGTATTTCATGCCATTTTGGGTTCGTCATCTTTGGAAAAGGTGCTCTTTTCAGTGCTTTTTAGGTTGAGTTTCCTCCACCAACATTGTAGTTGTTTCCTTCAGGTCAGTCGACACGGTAACTGTTCACACCTGCCATTTTTAGTGGGCGTCAGGGCGACGAGGCTCAATGCATTCTCTATGATACAAGACTAATTGGGAGGTGACAAGCGATGAGCAAGAGCAGAGCAGTGCACGTGAAGCGACGCGTGGGAAGCAGAGGAGGTGACGAGAGGGCGTAGAGCGATGGAGCGTCAACCATTAAGGACACATCACGCCGTGTGTACCAGCTAAACTACATCAAACATAATTAATAGCCATTTAGCTTCTTAGGAATAGAGATACACAAAAATAAACAAATGAAAATGTGTTATTTGTGTAAGTCAAATTAAATGAAAGACCAATACTCAAGTGATTGACATTTCCCAAGAAAAGCCCATAGAGAGATGATTTCTAGGCTGGAGAGCAACGCGAGCCGTACAATTTACCTTTCCCATAAACAGGTGTGAACGCAGGATTAGACTAGAGGGGAGAAATCGATATAATGTGTGTATATAAAGTAGGTGTAGGCCTATGTTCAGAGATGTAAGTTAAATTAATATGCTTTATCATCAGAGCAGTAAAAAGCAGTAAAAATGGTAGCATAGCTGTGCAAATGACAATGTGCAAATACGGCATTAAGCGAAACAATGGGGCACAAGTATGCCAAATGACAGATGCAAAGGGGGGGATGAACAGAGCCAGTCCTGACCTCCCTGGATGCTTTAGCGAAATTCTCTTAATGGACCCTCCTACCTGACCAATGACTCCACCCATGCCCCACTCCCTCCCCTCCCTCCTGACCAGACAACCTTTCCCTGTCCTCACTATACTTCTCGCAATACAACACTACATGCTCCACTGTTTCCTCCACCATACACCGCTCACACAGTCCGGTCTCATGCCTTCTGATCATCCTCAATGTTGCATTCAACCCTGTATGTCCAAACCTCATCGTAAACCACACTACATCCTCCCTACAACTCCCACATACACCCTAACCATTTTCTAGTGCTGGGCGGTATACCGGTTCACACCGAATATCGGTATTTATTTTCATCATGATGTTTTTATATACGCCATACCGGTGTATTTGAATAGACAATGTCCGGAACGCTGTGCCGTGCGACACAGCTGAATACATTGCATTCCAACCTGGAATACTGTTTGATTCATATAGCCTACTGTACTATTTTGGTGGGCTTTTATGTCAATCTGGGTGCCATCTACATTAGCTAATATAGAATACAGCAGGAGGAACACCCCGGACAGAACGCGAATGTACTGTAGAATACGGCAGGAGGAACGCCCCGGAACAAGCCGAAATCATGGTCAACATTCATCTTCCTTGTCAGCAGAAACTGGCATGTAAAGAAAGTTTTGTCTCTAAAGTTTAAAACAATAGAATTTCTAGTGGAAAATACTAAATGGATACTGAAGTTGTGCTTTCTGTCTTCAGTGAAAGCATACAACCAATAGTTTGTTAGTTACTGTTCGAATTCCGATGGTCTCTATAACAATTCAATTTACACGCGTTTATGAAGTGACAGTATTTTAAATGATTATCTTGTCTCTAAAACAGCTACATGTATATTTTACAGTCCAAACGAAGTCTGCTGTGTATATAGAAACTCTTTTTATCATAAGAATAATATAATGGGCAGGTGAACACCATGCTACAATTAATAAAATTATGAATATTGTATTTGTTCCCAGTTTTTGGATATTAAAACACTATCATTCGTAACTGCATTTACGTTGTAAGTCTAAGGATTTGGCCAACTGGTATATTCTGTATGAGGTGTCTATGATTATTGCTGTCTGCTCGTAAAAGTGTTATACTCTGTGACTTGAGTTAGATGGTATAGTTTCCAAAATATCAACGTTTTTATAAAGGGCAATGACGAAAAAGTATATACAGTGCCTTGCGAAAGTATTCGCCCCCCTTGAACATTTCCACCTTTTTCAGGCTTCAAACAAAGATAAAACTGTATTTAACAAGTTTTGGGAAGTGACGAATTAAGACAAAATGATCAGGTAAATGGAGTTCTTATCTTAACAGTGACCAATAAAAAAAAATATAAAGAGAGAGTAAAGAAAATATCAATCATGGTCACCAGTAAGATATGAACTCCATTTACCTGATCATTTTGTCTTAATTAGGAACTTCCCAAAACTTGTGAACTCATCAAGTAACTGAAAAGTAATCCTAAAAGTAACTTTGCCCAACACTACTCAACACAGCAGCTGGGTCCACACACACCACCAAACTAAGTGGCCTAACCTCCTCCACCCAACCCAGACCCAAAATCAACACCATCATCTCAGCAGTATACTGACATATGATCTGTCAGCCTCTTACCAATCTTTACGCCAAAGTCCGGAACAAACACCCCAGCCACTATCTTTCCACTTAAATACCTCTCCACACTACCACTAATACAGCTAGCATCCCACCCCTTCCTACGCTCGAACAACCTCATATTGACTTTCTGTACCAGGAACAACCAATGGGGAACCCTACCCAACGTGACCGCCGGTCCAACATCCTTCCCGTCCAAACAATACTCCACCACTGTCCTCTGAATTACCCACACAAACGCTCTCATCTTACACCCTACACGCCCCAACACCTCCCCACCATCTCAACAGCAGGATGCCTCACTGAGTTCATCTTCAGCCTCACCCAATATGCCAACGCCAACTTATCCCACCTCAATGCAAACAGCATCTCACCAGTCTCCCCCTGCACTGCCGCTGTGGGTGTAGATTAGGGCTGGGCGATATGGCAAAAAAATGATATCACGATATAAAATAGATATTTTTTCGATACGATATGCATGACGATATATTTAAATATATATAGGACATGCTGTGACTTGATTAAATCTGCTGTATAAACAAGTTAAAAATATTCATTTACTTTGTTATATTTCTGTTTAGAAGTGTCAGGTACAACTGAACTACAAGCAATATGAAATACTCTTCATTTGTTGGATGGTTCTTTGTTTCAGAACAAAAACAGCTGTTATCACGATATTTCGATATGGGATATTCTTCTCGATATTATTTAAAACTCGATAACGATAAATATTGAAATATCGCCCAGCTCTAGTGTAGATGCACCACAACTTTCCTATTTGAATACACCATGAAGCATGACTTGGCCACCGACATCTGAAAGCCCCACGTCAGCGACCACTCTTCCACCGCAGACACAGCACACTGCATTTTTGCCATAACATACTTCCCATTCCTCCCCCTCTTCCAAACAGCCCAATCATCTGTGTGCAATGTGACCCCAATTCCCTGCCTCACCTCTCTAAACACATCATTAATCATTAAAGAGAACACCGGGCTCACCACACTGCCCTGAGGTGTCCCATTCTCTACCTCAAACTCCCTCGACAAGCCCGCCCCCACCTTCACCCTAAACACTCTCCCAAATAAGAAATCCACAACCCAATTTTACAGCCTACCCCCTAAACCTAACTTAATCATCAATCCCTCCCTCCACATAGCGTCATAAGCCTTTTCAACATCAAAGTACGTAACACACAACTTCCTTCCTTGACAATGCACAGGCTATCAACGCATCTGTAGTAGACCCACCTTCTAATGACCCCACTCTGTGCCTCACTCACCAAACCCTTACTGTCCAAATAATACAACAATCTACTCACAATCATCTTCTCCATCAATTTACACAAAAGTGAGTGCTATGGGCCTGTAACTAGTGGCTTTTGTAGGATCCTTACCCGGCTTGACAAATGGCAGCACCACTGCCCTCTTCCACCCACCCGGCAGTACCCCCTTCCTCCCTACCACATTAAACCAATACCATCAATTTCACACTTACGGAGGCATTCCTCACCATCACATAACACACCATATACTCACCAGGTGCCGTCCTACCACACCCCTCCAGAGCTTTATCTAATTCATACAATGAAAACTCTGCATCCATGGCATCACCCCCTTTACTCTCCAACTCATTATATGAATTCAGCCTCATCTTCAATCACAACACACACATCCCCCTCCACCAACACAGGAATGCCCTTACCCTTACCCCCATCTTTCTAAACATCCTCCATGCCCAACTAAGAGTCATGCCTCTCCCAATGGTCGAGCAAAACTTCCACCACGCTTCCCTATTCGCCCTCTTAATCGTTCGCCTAGCCACTGCCCTTTACCTCTTATAATCCTCCAAATTACTCATCGTCAATCCCCTTTTCAACACCTTCAACGCCACATCCCTCTCCTTCACCCCACTTGAACAACCATCCATCCACCATGGGACCACCCGCTGTCGCCCCCCACCCTTACCAACTGGAATAGCCACCTCAGAGGCCATTATCGTACATGCAGTCACCGGCTCTTCACACTCATCAATAGACTGATAGAAAGGTCATTAACAGGCTTGGTAAGATCTTCGTTGAAATGATGGTTCCAGGAGTCAGGTTGCGGTTGATAATAGAATGTTTAATAAAGTACTTCTTGTTACGGAAACAGGGTCATCTCATAACAAGGAATTCAAGACGTGTTGTGAAAAAATGCCCCGAATGATCATATGGAACTGAGTTATATACATGTTGGGTTGTTGTTCACTGCCTACGTGGGTTCAATGTTCTGACGTGGGTTCCTGTCCTTGAGTGTCTGAACATATATGTTCCATACTACGTAGTGTAGCTGTTATCTGAATAACTCAGTAACCCTTATCCGTCCCTGTCCTGTTCTACTAGTCTGAATGGCATCTCCATGTATTAGACCTGTGATGGAATTACAGTCTAACCTACAATAGATCATATAGTTATAAGCAGTCTAATATATAACAGAGTTATAAGCTATAAGTCCTAAGCCATAAGCCAATGCTTATTCTGATGTTATAATATAAGAACTTAAGGGCTCTCTCTCTCCCCTACGTTACCCTTGCCCTTGCTTCCTTGTCTCGGGTACTTGTTGTCATAGTGACCAACTACCCCCTATCCTAAAGGAAAGTCTTATCTGGCTTGACCCTGAATCTTCTCCCTGTCTGTCTTACATGTCCTAGAATCTTCCAAAAGGCCCAAACTATAGCTATCCAACTCTCTCCAATAGTAATACCATTCTAAACTGTTCAAACTGTATTATATAGTATATAATTCTCAACAAGACCCTTCCAACCATAGGCCCCCCCCATAAAAACCGATACTTCTTCTAATCAGCCTTATCAAAACACCACCGCCCCTCCCTCTGTCCTGCCTAACCACACCACCCTCCACTCTGCACACTATTGGATAATGATCGCTCCCCACCGTAGACTCCCTACACACCTTCCACGCACACCTGCCTGCAAGCGAGGCAGACACCAACGTCAAATCCAAACACGACTCACTCCCCGTAACTACGTCAATCGTGGTCACACACACCACCAACCCATTATTTTCCACAAGTTCTTCCACAATCTTACAATTATTGGTCGTCCGTACACTACCACACAACTCATTATGTGCATTAAAATCACCACACAACCTTTACACCCTTACACAGTCTCTCTATACCTACCAGCTTTTCTAAAACCGGTGGTTTACATGGGTTATAGTAATAAATCACACAAACTTTACCTTCTCTCACACAAACAACAACCCCCACACATTCAGATCCTTGTACACCAACTTGCCCATACGACACCCTTTGCTTAACAAAAGGGACACCCCTCCAACCCACTCCACCACCCTATCACACGGAAGTTTTTGACCAATTCAAAATCACCAAACATGACGACGCAGTAAGAGTGCAAAAACTGAATGTCTGTCCAATGCGCCCGTCACTATAGGTGTAGTAAGGGACCAAAAGTTATTAGCCTTGAAGAGGAGGTCTTCTCGGTGAGCATAGTAATGCTTCTGTAGACAATTTTTGACTTTGTATTTCTTATTGTTTGTCATTTTTATCTTATTGTTTGTCATTACAATAGAGGTTGACAGTGCTTTTACTCTCTGGGAAAAAAATGGCATTAAAACTTTGAGTTTTTTCAAGTTTTCCTAACCTGGCGATCAAACACGCCTTGCCCCCATCTAATTTCTTCTGATATCTGCAGATAAGACATTGTCTCCTCTAAGTTTGCTGGCTTCCCTTTATTACCCCCCATCCAGCCTTGGAATGAGTTATTGAATTTTTTACCTCAACAGAAATCAGTAATTTCACAAATTTGTTCTTGGATTATGTCCTGCGATAAGCACTCCACTAATATACCTAAAACTGCTTGGGAGCAAGAAATGGGTCTTGAATTTTCAAATGATTTCTGGGATTGAGTGATCGATAGAACAAGTTGCACTTCATCTTGTGCCCGACTTGGACTCATTCAGTTCAAGGTGACCAACAGAGTTCATTACTCTAAGTCCAGACTTTCCAAAATGTATCCCACAGTGATGGATGTGTGTGACAGATGTCATTCCTCCCCATGCAACCTCTACCATATGTTTTTTACCTGCTTGAAATTGAGCTATTACTGGACCTTTGTGTTCTATACCCTTTCAGAAGCACTCAAAATCAATCTAATGCCATGCCCCCTGATAGCAGTGTTTGGAGTCCCAGGGGACTCCCTCTTGCAGAATTATAAAAATGCTGATATCACTGCTTTTACTACACTATTGGCATGACGCAGGATTTTGCTGCAGTGGAAGTCCTCTCAGCCACCCTTAGCCTCTCAGTGGCTATGTGATGTCATGTCATTTTTAAAACTTGAGAAAATTAAGTATTCCATGAGGGGATCACAATCAACATTTTTAGAAAGATGCCAGACTTTTATTTCCTTTTTTTATAGCTTGCAGAAGCTCCCTTCTGACCTGAGTCAGATCATATGAAGCTCCTAGTCCAAGTGTAATTTCTTCCTGTTAGTGTATGTATTTGTATTTATGTTAGTGTGTTCTTGGTCTGTCTAGGTGTTCTACGTGGGGTTGGTGGGTGGGGGTGGTGGGTCCGGATGGTTAGCAGGGGAGAGTGGTATGGGGGCTGGGGATTATGTTGGGGGGGGTTAAAATTGTAAAAATGTATTGATATATTTGCAGACACAGTATCTTTACTGTTATTTTTTTTCCTGTCAATCTTTATAAATACATTTATTCTAAAAAAAACAATACAGAGCAATAACATTTTCTTAAAGAAAATTACTTATTGTCATAAATATATCGAGGGCTTGGAGCCAGAGGGGCGCAAGTGTCATTTTGGTTGAATATGAGTTCTTAATATCAAATTAAAGGTCTCGTTGAGCTCTATCCAATGGGGCCAAAAAGACCTATCTGAGATCAAATTGTATTCAATAAAGCAACAAAACAATAGACCTAACACAAAAGTGTGAGTAATGTTTGGAGCCAGAAGGGTGTAAGTAAACTTACGCCCTTCTGGCTCCGAAAAATACATGTAGGACCCACATTTTTGTTCAGAGCCAGACGGGCGTAAGTGTAGTTGATGCCCTAAACAGCATTCAAAATGGCTGACACAACTGCAGACATGGAACTGTCTGAGGCAGAAAAGAGTTTGATGAATATTATGAAACAAACTGATTAATCCTATATTGAAGAAGTTGAAGATGAGTCAGAGTTATTTTTGAATGCATTTCCTCACAAGAGTGATGACAGTAAGACATAATAGCCGCTTTCCAACCGCAGGGATTTTTTGTAGTTCCTAGAACGTTCCTTTAACCCTTGTTTTTTATTTTTTTTTATAATTTGGCGATTATTTAGTTCCTTGCACCACAGTTCTTATAACTCGTTTCTCTGTTAAGTAGCTACTCAATTTCAATAAATATGACTCCAGCCTAGTTTTTCAACGCCGCCGTTCGAACTCTGTTATGAAAACATATCAACACAACACACTTTTTAAAATTGTATTAGATGTCATTTTCAGCCTCATAATCTGAATAAACAAACGGCAAGTCGCTGAAGGAACCCAGCACTACTTGGGCTGAAAACAACCATATCATCCCCATACATAACATGATTTACACACTTATCTCCAACCATACACCCAGTGTTACAAACATTCAACTGTGAAATGTTGTTGTATGTGGCGCTACGCTAAAGTCTAGTGACAACGCTATAAAAAGACCATTGCGGTGCTTGCGTCACTCCCTTATCCCTCCTACCAGTTCCTATAATTATGTTCCTGTAACTGACTTGCATAGAAAATAAGTTTGAACATTCACCTTATCTAATCCTTACCCTGAATTATTAGTATCAGGGCATTCATGTAGGATATTAATAAATATTAATGATATAATTTAGGGACACAGCATGAGATGAGGGGGAGAGATGAGGAGATGGATGAGAGAGAGAGAGACACATGGAGACAGCAGAAGATGGAGGAAGAGAGACAGACAGGGAGACAGATTATGATATTGATGAGGGACACATGGAGACAGAAGAGGATCGAGGGACTGAGACAGTAGACATTGTGCTAGAATTTGTTCAGGAGGGAGGGGCTAACAGTGGCCAGGAAGAAAAGACAGAAAAAATTGAGGGAGTGAGACAGTAGACATTGTGCTAGAATTTGTTCAGGAGGTAGGGGTTGAAAGTGGCCAGGAAGAGGATCCCAACACACCACAGAGGAAGAAAAAGACATGTTGAAAATTGGAAATGAAACCCAACATAAAAGGTTAAGAAATTCTGGCCAAAGTTACATTAATTTACATGGCATTCATGTTCCAGGAAGGAAGTTGAGGGAGAAGAACTGTGCCTGTTGTCGTTACAAAAGCAATCAGAACTTCCCAGAGCAAGTAAGGGAACGTATATTTCAACATTATTGGGAGATGGGAGATGCAGCAAGGCAGAAAGTCTTCATTGTCAATCACGTTATCAAAAGAGGAAAAAAAAACAGTGAAAACAACCCATGAAATCAGAAGTGTGTTTAGCAAGTTCAGTGACTTTTATTACAGTCTGTACGGTTCAACAGATGCCCAGAATGGAAAAGTGAAATGAGAAAAAAGAAACAAATATTAATAAGTTAAATGAAAATGAATAACTTGTTCAAGTGTTATTCAATTGTTATTTATATAATAAATTCCCCTTTTGACCAATTATGTCCATATAGATGACTTGAAAATGTTTGGTGCCAAAAAGGCGTATCTGATGTTTTTGCCATATTTTTTTATTTTAAAATGTTTTAGAACATGTTCATTGTGTTAATATGCCATAAGTTTTTTACTTACATACTCATTCATGTAAGTATGCCTGTGGTTGCAATGTTTGTGGTCCAAGGTTAATAAAACAAAATGACTTTCTCATTCCGATTGCTGTATGGAGAGATGGTTGGTCCAGCTGTGCGCCGTAGAGGATGGTCGCATGAACAATGGCTCTGTTCACTCTACCCAGGTTTTGGCTTATTACTGTTTTTATTTCTGTACATTCTGCACTGTCGCTCATACAGTATAATCGACTAGCACTTTTGGACATACGCAATTCACTAGATACAGGTTATTTTTCCACTTACCGGAGCGATTGCTGTGACTCCACTTTCCTACCGTTGACTTGTTTACTCATACGCAGGCGGCGAAGGAGGAAGAAGAGAGGCAAACGTGCCGGAATTCTGTGCAGATCTCGGACGAGATACTGCAATCCACCGTTACCGAGCATTTTACTTGCAAATGTTCAATCACTGGACAATAAAATGGACGAAATTCACGCTCTGATCAACTTCCAGCGGGACATTGCTAACTGCTGCGTGCTAGCGTTTACTGAGACCTGGCTGGATCCCACTATCCCGGACACGGCTGTTACGCCAGCAGGTTTTCTCATCTACTTACAGGACAGAACCTCGGAGTCAGGTAAACAAAGAGGCGGAGGGGTTTGCATTATGATTAACTCCCGTTGGGGCTCGGATGCTGCAGTTATTTCAACACACTGCTCACCAGACCTGGAGCTACTAACTGTAAACATACACCCCTTCTATCTCCCCCGGGAGTTTTCGTCCGCTATAATCACAGCAGTCTACATACCCTTGCAGGCGGATAAGGCGCGCGCGCTCGAGGAAATATATGGAATAATAAGTGGCCTGGAGGACGCTCACCCTGAGTCTGTTTTTATTGTTGTTGGAGACTCTAACAGGACAAACATGAAAAAAATTCTGCCCAAATTCCACCAGCACATTTCTTTTCACACTCAAGGTGACCAGACTCTTGACCATTGTTATTCAACGATCCGTAACAGCTTTAAACCCATCCCCCGCCCTGCCTTTGGAAAGGCAGATCACATCTCCATTCTTCTCCTCCCAACCTACAGGCAACATCTGAAACAGGAAAAAAAACTGTTTATTAAGCAGTCCAAAAATGGAGTGATCAAGCCATCCTTACTCTCCAAGACTGCTTCGAAACCACAGACTGGGAGATGTTCAGTTCTGCGGCTGGGGAAAACATTGATGAATACACTGACTCTGTCACAGCATTCATCACCAAGTGCATAGATTATGTCGTTCCACGGGTCAATGTTAAGACCTTCCCCAACCAAAAGCCCTGGGTTAATGGTAATGTCCATGCCAAGCTTGCAGCACGGTCCTCTGTCTATATTTATGGGGACCTGGAGGCTCTGAGGAGGGCCAGATATGGCCTACAGAAGGCCATCAGAGATGCTAAAAGAGGCTATAGGGACAAATTGGAGTCCAACTACAACAGCTCAGACCCAAGGCGCATGTGGTGTGGACTGCGGAAGATAACTGAGTACAAAGGGAGAAATAGCTGTGATGCCAATCCCCCCGCCTCACTCCCCGACGAGCTCAACACCTTCTTTGGACGATTTGAGGTGGCTAACATCACTCATGAGAAGCTAGCTGAGAACCCAGACGACTGCACTCTGTCCCTGGACGTGGCTGATGTAAGGAGAGCTTTTAAAAGAGTAAACCCGCAGAAGTCTCCAGGGCCAGATGGCATTCCAGGCCATGTTCTAAGAGGATGCGCTGACCAGCTAGCGGAGGTATTCACCAACATATTCAACATCTCCCTAACCCAGTCTGTAGTTCCCTCCTGCTTCAAGCAGGCCACCATTGTCCCGGTTCCAAAGAAACCTACCATCACCTGCCTAAATGACTACCGCCCAGTAGCACTGACCTCCATCATCATGAAGTGCTTTGAGCGGCTGGTCAGAACCCACATCTGCGCTGCCCTCCCGTACACCTTGGACCCCCTACAATTTGCATACCGCCCCAACAGATCCACAGACGATGCCATCACACTAACGGCACACACTGCCCTCTCCCATCTGGAAAAAGGGAACACATACGTGAGGATGCTATTCGTGGACTACAGCTCAGCATCCTGCTAAACTCATTCCCAAGCTCAGGACCCTGGGTTTTAACACCCCCCTGTGCAACTGGATCCTGGACTTCCTAACGAGCAGACCCCAGATGGTGAGAATGGGCAACCTCACCTCCTCCGCACTGACCCTGAGCACCGGAGCCCCACAGGGCTGCATACTCAGTCCCCTCTTGTACGCCCTGTTCACATATGATTGTGTGGCCACACACAGTTCTAAAATCATCATAAAGTTTGCTGACGACACAACCATCCTAGGTCTCATCTCTGACAATGATGAAACCGCTTACAGAGAAGAGGTAAATGCCTTGGCTACCTGGTGCCAGAGCAACAACCTCTCTCTCAACATCAGCAAGACTAAGGAGATTATAGTGGACTTCAGGAAATGGCAGAGGGAGGGTCTTGCCCCATACACATCGATGGAGCTGAAGTCGAGAGAGTTCCACAGTTCAAGTTCCTCTTTGTGTTCATCAGTGACGACCTCACATGGTCCCGTCAGACAAGCTCGGCAACAAAAACTGCCCAAAAGCGCCTATACTTCCTGAGGAGACTCAAGAAGTTTGGCATGTCTGCCAGGATTTTAAATAACTTCTACAGGTGCACCATTGAAAGCATCCTTTCAGGTTGCATTACAGCATGGTACAGCAGCTGCCCCGCTGCTGATCGTAAGGCCCTTCAGAGGGTGGTGAAGTCAGCGAAGCGCATCATAGGCTGCTGTCTCCCCTCCTTGCAAGGCATCTACCACAAGCGATGCCTGAGGAAAAAACAGAAGATTCTAAGAGACCACAGCCATCCAGGCCGTGACCTTCTCTCACTGCTGCCATCTGGGAGACGTTACTGGAGCATCAAGGCACAGACTACCACATTAAAAAACAGTTTCTTTCCGCAGGCCATTCGGCTGCTCAACATGGAACATTGATCACAAATCACAAATCATTTCTTGAGCCCTGACATTCTCTGGTCCCTTTATCCACTCTACATCTGAAGTAGCAGAATTCAATGCACCTTTAAAAGTAATTTTCCATGCCATATTTTATAATATTTATTACTTCTGCTGTCGTACACTCTCCGGACCACTGCTCAGTACATAGTGTATTATTATTATTATTATTATCGTTTTTTTTTCATTCTTTATAACCTTTTTAAGCCCTCTGTGTAGATGTGTCGAGCCTTGTCAAAATAATTTCTCTGCATAGGATGATGTGATGTTATCCGATGCATATGACAAATAAACAACTTTGACTTTGACTAGTAGTTCTCATTTAAAAGCTCCTAGTTACTACAGGTGAAATTTTAGTCAAAGGTCAAAATATATAGTGGCAGGAGTCATTTATATTTGAAAAATAGTCACAAAAAATAAACCAAATGACTTTTTGGCATACTGAATACATAAAACAATTACAGAAAGAACTTCTGAAATAGTCACTTCAAACAAACTTGTCAGTTTTCACCTTCTGTAGGGTGTAGTAATTCTTCAGTGGACCATGATATATATACAGCAAAGACGTTGCTGAAATGTTTTAGTTATTCCTATATGCCTGAAATACTTAATGCTACAAACTTAGTACTTCAACTATATACATTTTTCCAGAACTACTTGCTTTGCTCAAATTGATCATATACAACAACACCATGTCCCGTCGAAAACCCTGTCTGCTGTCATTCCAAGTCATGAGGCATGGAACCATCTCTGGAACTTTTCACATTGGACCTGTATAAGCAAACATCAGAAGTAGAAACACCTTTACTGTTGTTTATTGTCAAACTCAATAAACTTATTATTACATTTTTATTCTTAACCAAAGAATATCTGTTGTTTGTTTTGCGAGGACAGAGGCACCCTCAATCAATTCAGAAGGACGGGCATGATTGGCAGAGGCAGTTGTTGTACCAGGGTCATCATAAAAGATATTGGTCTCAGGACAGCAACCACTTGGCAAAATCAGGATGTGCGTTCATTGTAGTTGTACTTACATGCTTTAACCTTTGTCTTGAGATTTGCTGGGGTTCTCCAAACAAAATAACACAAATGACAAAGTAGTTTAAATGGTACAATCTGCTTGTAACCTACGTCTTGTTTAGTGACTTGAATGTAGTACTACTGTATTGTCTAGAACACAAATAACATGCATTACCAGCAATAACAGGCAAATAAAATATTTTTATTTTGCACTTGTAATTAAATAATTCTGGCAAAATTGTATGAAAGATTTTCACACACCTCACCATTAAGAAGATTATGGGGCCTTACAGAAATTAAGTTATTGTGCCTGAGACAATTGTTTGTATTGTCAGGGGATGTTATCGTGGAAATGACCACCTCACTTCATTTCCTTTGCCATAGGGCATTTGTCTGGGTTAGATAACACAAACATGTTAAAACTTTTAAAGATTTTTGATATTTTTGTGGCTAATGCCAAGAAATACATCCAATTCATTCATACACTGAACATAAAGTTGCGAAACTTATCACATACCTCTTAATGTTGTGTATGAGTGTTTGATGTGGTCTCGTGAGTGCTCAATGTAGTCTCAGCTTCACTGGCCTCTTCTGGTGTTTTTTTAGTGTTAAAAGTCAATTCGAAGGACTTGTTTGAGCCTCTTTTGTTGGTTTTATCCTCACTTGTGTTGTGAACAACACTTCTGATAGGGCCTTTGTGTTTCTTTTGTCCCTTGTTTTAGGTACTTGGATTGTGTCAGGGACAGAGTAAAATTTGGACCGTGTAACTTTCACTGAGGTGATCTGTTAAGTCATGCTGCATTGCATGCTCAATGTACCTTCCATGTTGGGATGTGTAAATGGTTCGAATGAGGTTTCCTGGTTGCATTTGCTTTTTCTTTCTTAAGATGTGCCGTTTCAAAATGCCAAACCATCCTTCAACATGACAGTTGGTCTCTCGTTTTGACTGTTGACTCTTTCTCGGAGTGTTCTTGTTCTTCCTGGTTTTCCTTGTCAATGTCAGCAGCAAGATGTCTCAGGTCTCCTAACATTAACCCACTCCACATAGGAAAGATGGACATGTAACTGTCCAGTAGGGCTTTCATAATGCAGGGACAGTAATTCATGTTGTCTAGTGTGACCATATTTCCTCTTTTCCCCAGACATGTCCTCTTTGATTACCGTTGTTTTAGCAACAATATATTATGCTAGCAACACGAACGAAGATTTTCTTTTCAAAATAATAGTGCTCCTTCCAATGCATTAAATAATCATTGTAAATTCATTTTAAAGCTAGTGAATTATAATCAAATCAAATTGTATTGTGTGTTTAAGGAAATATTAAAATAGTTTGATATGAAGAAAAGATGAATATGTTTTTAATAACAATTGTCTCATATAAATTAAACTATTTCTCGTGCCGAAACATGTGCTATGGATAAATGTTCAATATGTTTAATCCAAATATAGTCTCAAAGCCTTGGGTACTTGAGGCAGTACAGGCAGCAAAATATATAATTCACTAGCTTTAAAATGAATTTACAATGATTATTTCATGCATTGGAATGAGCGCTATTATTCTGAAAAATAAATCTGCGTTCATGTTGCTAGCATTATATAGTGTTGCTGAAAGAACAGTAAACAGAGGACACATCCGGGGAAAAGAGGTCACCCTAATATTGTCTTCAGGTGAATGTTCTTTAGCATTTATGACTGCTGTAGCATCAACACACACACACCGAAAGACAGCAGAAAATGGAGAACTGCCCACAACTGTCTTTCTCTGCTTAATGGCCCCTTCTGGATCTTCAATGTGAGCACACTCCTCTGACACATTGGTTTTACACTTGAACCGATGAATGACTTTCTCCAGAAAAGTAAATAAATCACATGCGACAAATTACATCCAAACTTTCCAAAACCTGCCAGAGATGATGTTCAGATGAAGCCTAACAAAAGGTATTTGATGGATTTTGGATCTGTCCATTTCAGCCAATCAAAAATGGTGGTGAAGCCACCAAACAGGAAGTCAGAGTGTTTTTAGCAACCATTTTTCCAATTGTCACCAAACTTGGTATCCATGGTTGGAATGAGGAGCAGAAGAGGCCTGCATATGTCAATAACTTTCTACATCCTATAATTTCACAGGAAGTGAGGGCTTTTCTTAGAAAACATTAAATTTGATTGGCATTAAACTTGGTATCTTAGATTGGAATGAGGTGCAGAAGGAGCCTGTAGTGTTTGGCCAATATCAACTATGTGGGGGTGCCATACAAGGAAATTATTTTAAATGCTCATTAATAGTTAAAACAAACAGATAACCAGGCCTATTAGACCTCAAATGAATACAAGGCCATTCATCATTTGGCATTCTTGCTTGGACCCCTTAATTGCTGCCTGCAGCTATATTTTCCTCTATGAATATTTTTCACAAATAAACAACTCTTGACCAAATTTTCACTTTAGTTACTAGGGCCCTTTAATGGGAACTACTACAGCAATCAGAATGAGGAAGTCATTTTGTTTACTTTTAGTGACTATTTTTCAAATATAAATTACTCCTGCCACCATATAGTTTGACTTTGGTCCAAAATTTTGCCTGTACTTACTAGGGCCCTTTAAAAAGGAACTACTACAGCTTATGTTTTGTGAATATTTTTCACAAATAAATGACTCCTGCCACCATACAGTTATGACAGTCATTTCCTTTAAAAAATGTTATTGCTCGGTATTGTTAATGGCAAACAATAAGAAAATAATATGACAAACAAAAAGAAATGCAAGGTCATAAATGGTCTACAGAAGCATTAATATGCTCACAGAGAAGACCTCCTCTTCAAGGTATGTAACTTTTACGACGGTCCTTACTACACCTATAGTAACGGGCGCATTGGACAGTCATTCAGTTTTTTGCGCTCTTACTGCGTCGTCATTTCTGGTGATTTCGTGTTGATCAAAACTGTAAAACCTCCGCCTTAATTAGCTCTACAAACTTCACCTAAAAGTGGAAGAAATCGAATAACTCCCATGGAGCTATTGAAGATAACATCCGCGAAAACTGACTTCACCCCACTAGGAATCAACCACGACTGTACTGTATGAAGCTGGCTTCCTAGGCTACCAGTACCCATAACGTCAACCCATTGGTGATATTATAAACGACACAGGTCTATAGAAAGAAATGCTATGTAAATTATAATGGTTAAACAAACACAAAAAACGTACCGGCATTTGTCCGTAGTCGGGAATCAAGCGTCGACTCCCAAGTCTTTTGGGAATGCATTCTTGAATGCTGGTCGAGGACACTGACAATAAACCACCTTTCTTTGAGATACGAGCCGGATTTGTTTGTCTCAATCTTTTGTATTCCTGTTTCAGCTTGTTTATTTTTAACCTATACTGTGTCGATGTTTTATAGCTAATAAAAGCCTATTTCATCACGCTTTGCACTAACTTAGACGTTACCTTTTCTGCTGTTCAAAAGTTGCGCTTAAATATTCAGGTCTGACCAACGTGTTAAAACGCCTCTACCTCCGGCGGTTTTCTCTGCCATGTGGTGGACTGAGATTTGTGGTTTTCCCTTGTTATGTATTTCTCGTTGATATAATGTACTGTAATACTGAAGCCCTCGGCTTGATAGAATTTGGCTTTGGTAACTTAGCGCGAGATTCCAGGCTAAAGTTTCACCGATTTTGAGGGTGGGACAAAAACATCCTACATAATTTGAAATATAAGCGTGAAGTTAGATCTGTGAACGTACAAACATTTTACTAGTACAGAACGAAATGTCTGCCTGTCACTCAATTTCTAGTTTGCAATTCAGGAGTTTAACAGTTCACACAGAACCAGTTTCATCTTAACTACAAAAAAATTGATATTTCCTCTTTGTCATGGGCCGGCAGATCGCAACCATCTTAAATGGGCATACATCGCCACCCACTGGACCGGAGTGTGAGTCCCCATTAAAGTTCTCCC
Organism: Umbra pygmaea; assembly: GCA_016801145.1. Classification (NCBI taxonomy): domain Eukaryota; kingdom Metazoa; phylum Chordata; class Actinopteri; order Esociformes; family Umbridae; genus Umbra; species Umbra pygmaea. Next base: position 20,127 of record JACXGM010002945.1, on the reverse strand, counting down.
CAAATAAAAATTCCAGAGTAAATAAAAACATTTTCAATATAGTATTTAAAAATGATACCTTAGACCAGGCATCTCCAACCCTGGGTTTGGAGAGCTACTGTCCAGAATGTTTTCACTCCATCCATCATTCAGCACACCCGATTCTGTTAATTAGCTGGTTGATAAGCTGAATTAGGCTACATTATGTGTGGGTGGACTGAAAATTTACAGGATGGTAGCTCTCCAGGACCAGCGTTGGAGACCCCTGCCCTAGACTTAGTAACGTCATATACAGTGCTGTTCTCGTGTTTTTTTTAAACAGCCGAGAGTACATTTAGGTTGCGTCTGTATCAGATGTCACTTGAAATACCACAAAGTCCAAAATTCAATGTGAACTTTGTGCACTGCGAGTTGCTTCGGTGGAGTCGAATTTAGCATAAGAACCTTGTCTACTAGCTAGAAATTATACACCGCAATTTGAAATATTTACTATGGGTCACAATATCGTCTCAGAGCTATAAGCCCTACTCTTCATTAGGTACAGATTTAGCCAGAATCTGCAACAGATTATTTTAAATTTTACGTTAATTCCTCCAAGTATTTACACAATCACCGATAGCTACACTGAAGCTAATGATCCTACCTCCACACCAAATAGGCCGGGGGCTGCATGAAAACCATTGGCGGCTACTGGTCTTTCAAAGAGGGGAAGCTCATTTTCAATTGTCCATTTATTTATATGTAAATTCTGCCCTTTGTTTCTTTTCAAGAAAATGCTCTGTGACCCTGTCGTACCAACTAGGCAACTTTTCCAATGACTTGACCATTGTCGTCTCAATAGCCAGCAGAGCTAGGCTGCTTAAACGGAAACACCAAGGAACACCAAGCAATCACACAGCTTTCCGAACGATCTAACAAAACAACATTAAACTCAAAGGAGAAAATGTGAGAATTAGGTTAAACTGAAACGAGGAATGTGGTGTATAAATTTATTTTAAATGTATGATGAAAATTTGCTAGCAATTTTGCCAAGAAAATACCAAGGAAAAAGTTGCAGCAGTTTGTCTTTCGACGGTGGTACCAATGAATAACACTTGATCAAAGTTGAAATCTTCCAGCTCTTCAGGTATTTCCTCACTTGCACTCGCCATTATTGGAAAAATCCCACTGTTAAGGGTAATTCCCAATTATCTGTCTTACCCCTTCCCCTTAGTTTTGCGCGTCCATGAGAGTAAGGGCATTTTGATCGAGGGATAGGACTAAGGGATAGATACCCCTTAAAACCAAGCATTTTCACGAGCTTATTTGAAACCAAGGGTTACCCGGCAACAATGGCAGCCAGATCATCAAGAGAGTCCAATAAATGTATTTTTGACTTAAAAATTACGACAGACTTGTTTTGTGCTCTACACAGTCCTGTACATATATATTTGCAACCTGTTCCTAATTGAAATGTTCTTAAAAATTGCTAGTTTGCTACGCAAACGTTACATTGCTGATTTGTACAACAGTCCTGCATTTCTCTGAATAGCCTTGAATGACTCCATCATGCATGTCTACTCTTAACTAAACTCAATTAGCAGCGAATTTCATTTAATATCTTGGAAGTTTGTGATCAACACATGTCACCTCTGGTGACGTAGCAGTCAGCTAGCGACGATGCATGATAACGTAACCGTAACCAAGTGGTGTCTCATTTCATAGGGGTATGTTTTCATCACTATCCCTTACCACTCAGTTTCGAGGGACAAGGGCTGGGGGTAAGACGAAGGGGTAGTGTAAAGGGGTAAGACAGAGAAATGGGATTCACCCTAACTCTTCATATATAGCTATGTAGCTATATTTACAGAAGAATAAAATGCGTAATATTCCCCCACAAAGTGCGCAGTTTTAGTATCCAATCAACTTGATTCAGGGGCGTGACGAGAACACATGCAGAAGTCAACTGATCTCCTCCCCTGTAGTTTCATTCACTTGCCATTGACGTCACTGGCAGGTGAACTCAAAAACGTACAGAAACCAGTTCAGGAAGTTCAGAACGCATTGAAAAGGTGTTTTTGTGACTATGATCTTGTAAAGATGATGGAAAACAATTTTGAGGTGTTTGAGGGCTGGAGTGTCCCTTTAACTCTGCTCCCGAGGAACAACACAGTGCCGCTGACACCTTATCTGTCCCCTTACCCACCTCCACTCCAGCCCCTAACTCTGCCCCATCGTCCTAACACTTTCATTCAACACATCATTCTATACATCTTACTTCTCACAATACAGCACCACATGTTACACTGTTTCAGGCACCAAACACTCATTGGACAAGAAGGATTGCTGGTGTTCACAGGGGTCTGCTCCCCTGGATGAAGTGCAGCATGTTGGTTCTCCGGCACAGGCTCAGGAGGCGGGGCTTCCAACATGGCTCTGGTGTCCTTCTCCTCCGGATGCCTCACCGAGGATGGAGCTACAGGCTCTGACGTGGATGGCTACAGGCTCAGAGGACTCAATCGAGCGGAGCAGAAATGGCTTGCGTGGAGAAGGGGACATATGAGTGGCTGCTGAGAGGCTTCTGGTTTCTGTGGACCAGGCATAGGAGTGTCCTACAGGTCGATCAGCAGTCCTAACTTCCTGGGTTGTTGGACTGGCGGTGAGGGGTACACTAGCTGGTTAGATAATATAATGGATTTTTGGAGTGTAAGTGCACCTCTAATCACCTAGGGTATAGATATGGAGATGTTACACTGGCACACAGACTAACATGGAAACAATACCAGACAACTTGACAACATTCAAACAATGCTTACATAGACAAATAATGAGTAATGGACGTCAGCTGTGGAATCTATTGGAGTAGATGAAGCATGTGTTTAGACCATGTGACTAAGAGTGGGAATTGAAACCAAAACAATACACACAGGGTAGAAACCATATGGAATGAAACACAGATGGGAGAACACAAAACACATGTCAGGAACCATAAGGAAAACCTGACAGCTATATGAAGAAAACAAATGTCCGCAACTCAGAAATGCTTCTGTGTAATTTTAATAAGAACGCACAGACAGACAACGTTTTTATCCTGCAAGGATCTTCGTCAGGTCATAAAACAAAAACAAAAAAGTTTTTTTATGACCTGACGAAGATCCTTGCAGGAACGAAACGTTGTCTGTCTGTGCGTTCTTATTTATTTATTTAAATAGGGACAGTGCATATTAATGGACATCAGTAGAAGTACACAATGTAAATATGCTAGAGTTAGCACTATAGCTAATTTTAATCTATTGTCCCTGTGTATTAAAATTACACAGGAGCATTTCTGAGTTGCAGACATTTGTTTTCTTCATATATTTTGACTTTTCTGTCCTGCACCAACACAAGTGGATGTGCAATATTCTTTATCTATCACTATTAAGCCTGACAGATACACACTTCTCCACTGTCCATCCAAACCCCCTCTGATGACCCACCTCTTGTTCCCAGCAACTCCCTATTGCCATGCTGCCGGATGGCTCTAAAAACTCCCCTTCAGCCTCACCAATATGTCAAAGCCAGTTTTTCCACCTTAAACTCAGCGGCGTTTCCCCTGTATCCACACCTGTAGTGCCACCACCAGTGTCATCATTTAAAAGACACCAGACATAGACCTCAGCAGTCCCGCCCACAGCCGACTCCGGAAGTAAGGATACAATACATTTTCTCCATTGACAATTCGAGTGTAAGCCATAAAATCGTAACCATCGATGGTAGACTTAAAACCAGCTACGACATGACTAAGCGATTGTATATGCTCATATAGACGCCAAAAGCACATGGGGCACCAAACTTGTTTTGAGATAAATGTCTTTTATTCGCGATGTCTTGGATAAGTACTTCATTACCCACAATCCTAAACCAGCAGTGATGCCTCTGATTGGTGGAAATCCATGATGTCATGGAGACAAACTCGTGGTTACCCTGGAAATGATTACTGAGCCCGCGAAAAAGCGTTGCGTTTCCAAAAACAAGTACCCCTTACTGCAAGTGTGCAATTTGGGGTGTGGCTCAATGTTGGAGGAGTCAAACGTTTGACTCCTGCCACATTGAGCCCAGCCCACCGTCAACCCATTTCCTTTCTTTCAGCAACACAAACGCAGATTTTTTCTTTTCAAAATAATAGTGCTCATTCCAATGTATTAAATAATTTTTGTAAATTCATTGTAAAGCTAGTGAATTGTAATCAAATTAAATGTTATTGTGTGTTTAAGTGACTATTAAAATAGTTTGATAAGAAAAAAATGTAAGATGTTTTTAATAGCAATTGTAAATGATATGCTGTACACAAAATGTTATTAAATATATTGTCTCATAACAACAAAACAATCACTCTTGCCGTAACACATGCTATGGATAAATGTTCACTGTGATGTGTTGTATCAAAAAAACAATCTCATATCCTCCAGCACTTGAGGCTAGATTGCATATGTAAATTGCACAATAACACAAAAAACGATTCAAACTGACATCAAAACTGCTATTGATAGTTGTTCACTAAGGTCAGTTCGTATCCAAAAATGGTCTCATTCCTCCTGGACTAAATGTTGTCAGAGCTTGAATAATGTGAAGAAAAAAAAGTTTATTTTTACTTAAATAAAGAACACAATACTAATGTGTTAACTTATGAAGAGTTCAGAAATTAATATTTGGTGGTGGAATAATAACTGTTATTCATGTGTCTTGGCATGCTCTCTACCAGCCTTTCACATTGATGTTTGCTGACGTTATGCTACTTCTGGCACAAACATTTAATCAGCTCGGCTTTTGTTAGATGGCTTGTGATCATCCATCTTCCTATTGATCATACTCCAGAGGATTTCAATGAGTTGACTTGAACAATTTGTAGTGGTCTCTTTTCTTTAGAGCTGTACATAACCTCTTCAATTAAATAATTTTACATTATCATATATATAATGATATAACACCTGATTAGATTTCAATTAATGACCATATTTCAGTCTGCATCAAAGCCGTGCAGACACAATTTTCCCATATGAAGGTATTATTTTAACATTGTCATTAGTTATACAGATTGAGTTACTAAATGTCTCAAAGCTCTCCATGTTTTTGTTTCATATACGGTAAAGATCATTATGTGGAAACATATTTGTTGTTAGAATTCTAATCATTGAAAAGGATTTAATTAAATTTGTTCATAATAATACAAAAATACCCCTGATACCCCTGCAAATATCCCAACTGACATGTTATAACGTTGATCATGAAAACCTAATAAATTATAGCTTTAGTTTTCAATATTTATATCTTGTTCAAAACATTTATAAATGCCATACATGTAGGTGAATACATACACTCACCTAAAGAATTATTAGGAACACCATACTAATACTGTGTTTGACCCCCTTTCGCCTTCAGAACTGCCTTAATTCTACGTGGCATTGATTCAACAAGGTGCTGAAAGCATTCTTTAGAAATGTTGGCCCATATTGATATGATAGCATCTTGCAGTTGGAGATTTGTGGGATGCACATCCAGGGCACGAAGCTCCCGTTCCACCACATCCCAAAGATGCTCTATTGGGTTAAGATCTGGTGACTGCGGGGGCCATTTTAGTACAGTGAACTCATTGTCATGTTCAAGAAACCAATTTGAAATGATTCGAGCTTTGTGACATGGTGCATTATCTTGCTGGAAGTAGCCATCAGAGGATGGGTACATAGTGGCTATAAAGGGATGGACATGGTCAGAAACAGTGCTCAGGTAAGCAGTGGCATTTAAATGATGCCCAATTGGCACTAAGGGGCCTAAAGTGTGCCAAGAAAACATTCCCCAAAGCATTACACCACCAGCCTGCACAGTGGTAACAAGGCATGATGGAGCCATGTTCTCATTCTGTTTTACGCCAAACTCTAACTCTACCATCTGAATGTCTCAACAGAAATCAAGACTCATCAGACCAGGCAACATTTTTGCAGTCTTCAACTGTCCACTTTTGGTGTGCTCTTGCAAATTGTAGCCTCTTTTTCCTATTTGTAGTGCAAGGTTGTGCAGGTTGTGGCTTCACAAATGCTTTGCTGCATACCTCGGTTGTAACAAGTATCTAACCAGTCAAGCATGGTGGTGGCTTAGTGATGCTCTGGGGCTGCTTTGCATCCTATGGCACAGAAAACCTGCAGCATGTGGAAGGGAAGATTAATTAATTGAATTATCAAGGAATCCTAGGAGAAAACATCATGCCATCTACAAGGAAGCTGAAGCTTGTACCTTCCAACAGGACAATGATCCCAAGCATACAGTACCTCAAACTCCAAGGCTTGGTTGCAGAAGTCCTAGAAGATTCTAGTGTCCATCAGTCACCTGACTTGAATCCCATAGAAAAGCTCTGGTGGGATTTGAAGGCAGTTGCAGCACAAAAACCCAAGAATATTCCTGAACTGTTAACCATTGCTCATGAGGACTGTGCCAAGGCTCCACAGGAATGCTGCAAGAGGCTGGTGTCGGTCTATGAATCTCATTTGCAGCAGGTCATAACAGCAAAAGGGTGCTCTACTATGTACTAAAAGAAACATTTTGATTGCAAAGGTAGTTTGCTATTTGAACATTAATTTCAATGACGACATGCTGAGTTGAAACTACACTGGGTATGCCCCAGTCCATCTTAAATTCATGCATTTTAGACTGTACTATTTTGTCACAAAGCACTGCTTTCTGTAGGGAGTTATAATTTACATAATATACATGTTTTTCTAAATATCAACGAATAGTTTGTACAACATTTTTAAGTCTAGCTGGAAAGAAATAAGTTTCCTTGTTACAGCTAAAATTCCGAACAAAGCACCTTTAAAGTTTAGAATTAACCTGGTTAATGTTAAAAACTGAGATTAATGACAAGCGATTTCCTCAATTATTATTACCAGAATTAATTTTTCTAGAACAAGATCATGATTTCTTATATTTAATTTAAAAATTACTAGAAATGAAAACATATGTATCAACAACATCTTACACACACGCACGCACCCACTGGAAAACTTTAAATTTAGACAGTCAAACATTGACCAAGAAAAAGGTTGTAGTCTTGAAATTATTAATACAACGCAAATTGAGAAACCATTCTTAACATTCAAGTACTTTGCATTGACACAAAGTGCTCTCAATTAAGTATTTCTGCTGTTTTTATACATCACATCATCATGTGTGATTCGTTATGTCCAGGGGTGTAAACCATACAAGAATAGATAGTACATACAAACAACAGAGCTGAGAACATGCTCTGGTAATCACAAATGCAATTTGCATGATGTGTCAACCATAGGCACAGTGACAGAAACTGATGGCTTGTTCTATTCCTGTAAAATAGGTAGGTAGTGTTCGGGGACTCCGTCCTCCTGTCCAGCTGCTATTACCTAACCATTCACTCATCATAATGCAGTGAAGACAGGAACTTATCCACATCCAAGTCATCAGGGAAGGAATCTAGTAGTTTCTTCTGTTTCTGAGGAGTAAAAATATAAATTAATGGGAGTAAAAATAAAAAGGATGTTTTGTATTATTTCCCCCCTGCCAATTCCCACTGACCCTGCCTTGTCGGCAGCTCCGCAACACCTTGGACAGATGCGGGATAGTGAGGGGCATGCACATGGTTCATCCAACCACACGTCCTGAGTCGCCGTTTCTTTTCACACTGCTCATCCAACACGGAAGCGTTTAGGCTGCTCATGTACGGGATAATTACACTCAAGCTATTCTTCCATGACAAAATTTACAGGCGCCCAATCCACACACAATGGAGAGCGATGTGGCAGGATAATCTGATTTCTATCCTGCCGCATCGCTCTCCATTGACTCCTATCCCAAATCCCAGGCAGCGCTATGCCAATTTGCGCTGTCTTGTTCTGGAGGTCCGAGGAAAGTCGGAGAACCCATAATCAGGCTCGAACCACTGACTATCATGGCATAGATTGCCCTGCATGGCAATGACTTAGCCCACTACGCCACGCGGACCCCTGTATGCTGTGATTTTAACATATTCTTATTAAACAAGGCTTAAAATTATGCCAAATATCTAATTCTGATCTTGTTACAATCACAAATGTATGAACCTCCGTAGATATTAGGATACAGAAATTCCTCACAATAGATGACGTGCTGTGCTCACCTTTGCTTTCTTCTTGCTGCCTGATGAACCTGACTGATCTCTCTTTACTGGCGGACTGGCCAAATGTTCAGAATGCTTGCGCTTTTTGTTTTTGGAGCCAGGAGTTATTTCACCAGCCCCAACCTGGTGCAGGCTGGCCTTCAGCGGGGTGCCTGTCCTGGCCTTCAGCGGTGTGCCCGTCCTGGCCTTCAGCGGTGTGCCCGTCCTGGCAATAGCGGCTCGTGATAAGATCATCAGAGTGTGAGCTGCCATGTTGATGCTGCTTTCACTCCCAGCCTCACTGGCTGGGCTGCAGGAAGGAAGGTCCGGTGTGGCTGGGGGATTCCGGTGCCTGGGGGTGCCCTCTCCTTCTCTGCCATGCCGGTGACGTGTGGGGGTCCTGTGGCAGTCCAAAGAATCTCTCTGGAGATGTCCAGGTGTCCTGGGAAGAGGCAGCTCCGGACAGCCCATGCCTGGCCTCTTAGAAGGTGTGGAGGGAGGGTTTAGACCCTGTATGTCGTGAAGCATCTCAGCAGCTTGCTTGGTAAGTGGGCTGGTCTTAGAGGGGGTTTTGCTGGAGCTAGCCTGGGGGACAGGCGTTTGTGAGCCCGCTTGGGAGGGGCTGGCGTCTCTTGGTCCTGGTGTGGACTGCAGATCACGGCTGCACACCTCCAGCTCATTCTCCTTATTGGCCATGGTACTCGGGGGGGTTTGAGGTGTATTTCTCTCTGTCTGTCCTCCATGCTCCTCTACAGGACATTTTGCAGCAGGATCTTGTGTAGATTCAACTTCCTTCTCCTTTCTGCTCCCTGATCGGAGTTTGTGATCACAGGAAGAGGCCCTGGAGCTCTGGGCATCCTTACATTCTGTACCACCATCGTCATCCTTCTTGTCTGCTGATTTTGATCTCACAGATTTTGCATTCCTAGAAGACTTAGACAGAGAGGCATCAGTCTTATGGCTACTGGTACTTTGAGATCTACTAGAACTTGCACTACGACCTCTAGGACTTTGATCAGCCTTTTTCTTTGAAGGGGTATTTTTCACTGCTTCTTTTTGCTGTTGGACAGTGGTGGATTTCTCAGTCTCTGTTCGTGTCCAGGATGTTTGAGTGTTGTCCGTACACCTTACAGTCTCTATCCGCCGTTTTGGCCTGCTGTTTCCTACTATAGCTGGCTTCACAGAGGCCAATGTAGGATTCTGTTTCTCAGCCTGTTGGACAGAAGATGATACAGGAGGTCCAGTTTCTGGAGCTTTTATTGAGGACACCGTTTGTCTGGTCTGAGTGGATGTTTCACCAGCAGAACCATCAAAGCAAAGCATCCTTCTATGGCTGGAGACAACTGCTGCACTCTGCTGCCCTGCGCTTGCACAGGCTTGTGGGTGGACAGGCTTTGTTATCTCATTCGACCCAGACGCTTTTGTTTGGGCTGAAATACAAAAGCAACAACATTTATGAAGAAAATCAGAGAACAAAAAGAAAAATTTGATGATGGTGAAGTGAGCAATCCTTACATGAGACTGTCGTGTCCTTTGGTGCAAGTTTTGACTTGGCGTTCACTGCTGACGCCTGATTTACTGGAGCAGGGCTAGGCATGGCTATCAACTGAAAAATAAAGCAAAGAATCAATAGATGCACATTCATTGGTTCTTGTGATAGCTTAGATTGCCTGTGGTTTCAAGAAAAGGGATTCAAAGCAAATGTAAAGCAGTAACACTTTGTAATAAAAAAATGCTTACGCTATACAAATTAAATTAGTGGTATATCTTTGTAATAAAATAGGCAAGCAAGCACATGAACGGTGCCAGTAGGCTTTAACACCTTTGTTGGGAATTCCAATGCGACTTCATAGCAACCAAACAAATCTGACAATTGTGGTAAACAGTGGGACAACAAAACTAGGTCACTCACTGAACACTACAGGGCAAATACACCATGTGCTGAACCTTCTTCTTTATTTAAATTAAGCAGATGCACTTATCTACTTAATCCTCTTGATAGTGTCATTTAGGATGGATTCTGACAGTATCATGGTTTTGAAATACCAGTCAGAGAAATCAGGATGTGTTGCATGAAACTATTGGATTATTCATTTTTTGGTTCATATATGCAGATGTCCATTCCATCACATTACAATTAACGTTACAGTTAAATAACTAACGGGCCCTGTCCACTAGGCACTTCAAAGACGAATTTCGCATAGCGAAATTTCGCCTCCCATTCATTTTCAATTGGGTCACGTGACAGTACGCGCGGGGCAGTGTGGGATACCTGGCGATGTGAAGCTACCGTGAGAAGCGCAGAAAGATAGGATAAATCCTATTTTATGCAAATTTGAGACAAATTTCGCTAGTCAGTGATGGGCGACAGCCAATCAGAAATGTTGTTTCTGTTCCTCCCGTCTGCATCATCCATTTGAAAAGTTACCATACAATCGTTATCTATGACCAACACTGACGGAAAATTAATAATGAATGTGTCTGGATTTCGAAACGTACAACGTGTTTAATCCCTCTGAAAATACAGTGACACATACGTAAAGAAAGTGTAATGTGAAAAATTGTCGGAGGCTGTTAGTAACTTAGTGGGTTAGACAGCTGCTAGACATCAAACGTTAGCTTTGTAATTACGTTGCTAGCTTGTGAACTTGGCTGTAGCCGTCGTCTGCCGTGAAGCAGCAATGTCGACAACACAACAAGAATCTTCCTGTCATTATTCATGTTTGCAATGGAGATCTTTGTGTAAATCGTTTTATATGCAATTATTCCCTTCGTATATGTAGACTATATTGGAAAGTCATATTATTTAAGACAATATTACTACTCAGTAGGACGATATATATGAGCTAGTCAGCTCCCTGCATTTTACACCGTTTTTGGAACAGTTTAAACATACACGCCCACAAGCAGCCAGCGAAGAGCGATCCAGGCGTTTGCACGCGAATTTTAAAATGGCAAGTGGACAGGGCCCGTAAGTCTTATTGCAAGTATAACTGTATTTATTAGATGGTTTGTACAGTTAGTAGTAGTCTACTACCAACTTTTGGTTTGCATGATCTATACACTGGCTTTTTGCAATGATACAGTTAAAAAAATTAAATCTACAGCTATTTATTTTTATTTTAAAGGTGTGATTTGGACATTTCTTACTCTCCATGGTTGAATCAAAAACAAAATCTATCATAGAAAATCCTTCCAAACATAATTTAAGACAATTGTTTCACATGAACATATTTCCAATGTTCTACTATATTTTTTATCTTACCTGATTAGCAACCACAGAGAATTGTCCTGCATTGTTCTGCCCAACAACAGATACTGGGACAACCAAATTTTGCAGCATGGACTGAACTGGAGAAGATATGATCAGTCTTGACCCTGCAAAGACAGAACAGTTTACCCTAACCCGACAGAACAGCACAAATGAATCAAGCTATGAGCCGTTATAATTACAATCAACATTGAAGTTATTGAAAATGTCTTACCAGGAGAATAGCGTGGCGGTGTGGCCAGAGTATAGGGGGTGGTGGGTACAGTCTGTACCTGTGGGGAACCACTGGGTATTATCACCTTATTGGACTGAGGGTCTGTGGCTGTTGTGTCGGTCACTAAAAAGTAGCTGCTGGTGGCACCTCCGTAAGCGGCTGAATCAAAGGGCAGCTGAATGTAGTAACTAGGTGGCGTCCATGCAGACGATGTCCCTGACGGGGCTGCCGGCATCCCTGCTTTCTCTCTAAGATTACTGGTCTCTACTGGCTGGAGGACCTCGGTCCTCTGTAAGCTGCTCACTGCTTGCACTGTTTCCTCCTGAGCCATGGAGGCGCTACAGAGGGGTGCAGCCGTAGCCGGTGACTTATTAGGAGATGAGAGAAAGATGGTGGGGATCTTGTCTCCAGTGATACTGGAAACAGCCTGATTGAGGGCTGAGTCACTGGGGGGTTCCTCCTGATCGTCACTGATTATGATTTTCAGTGCCACAATCTTACTGGGGTCTACATCCTTGCCAGGAGGGTTCGCAGTTAAGGTTTGAGGAGCTGAAGTGGTTGTGGTTGTAACTTTGGCGGGGACAGCCGTAGAAGTTACGTTCTGTGGCTGAGGCTGTGAAATCACTTCACTGCTGGGGGAGGACACAGTACTATACGGGTTAGAGGACTGTGTGGAAACCTTCGTTGTCTCATCCATCGCTGGCATTGAAATGACAAGGGCAGGTGGGGAGTTCAGAAGCGAATCCTGGGTATCCATCGGAATTCCATTAATTGCTGGCAATGCATTCTTTATTTCCGATTGTTTTCTCAGAGCAGGGAGAGTTCTGCTTTTAGGTGAAGCTGCGTTGCACGTTGACACCTGAGGACATGTTCCACCAAGTTCTGATGAGGTTGGAGTGTCCTCCTGTCCGACTTGTTCTAATACGTGCGAGGACATGGTCTCCGAAGGAGCAGTGTTAACAGGTTCTACATCCATGCCTGATACATCCGGGTTAAAGTCAATGGTCACATCAACTCTCTCAGAGGTCTTTGTGGCAGAAGCAGCAGGTCCAGCCAGTTGATCGTTACAAGCAGAAAGTCGAGTCGTGGTAGCTCCCCTTCTGGACGCTCTGGTAACGGGTCCAGAGATTGACTTCGAAGTGCTCGAAACAGGAGGTCCAGATTTCCTGGTGTTCTTATTCTTAGGCTCTTGACTGGACTTAGAATTTCCTGATCTTGTTGTTGTCACTTGTTGACATGTCGAAGGTTCAGTTCCAGTGCCTGAGAAATAAAATACAGTACAGTATCTGAAATCTCTGGTGAGGCATCAATATTATTTGGTATAGGGTTAAAAACAGTATTATTGAACAGGGACATCGGGACTGACCATACCTGGGTCTCCTGCCTCAGGAAAACTGTCAAAACATCTGGCCTCAGTCTCAGCACTCCATGTGGTGCTATTCCTCCCCACGCCTTCATTATCCTCACTAGTTTTGCTTTTACCTTTTAGAAACAAAGAGATTAGTGGGAGAATATGCATGTGTGATGGGATTTAATAATCTATTTCAAACACTAAATCACAAGGCCCATTCCCTGTTTCGTATCCTCCTGTGTTGAATACATGTCGTACATGTTGTAATGAAAAGGTCATTGTTTACATTGGGATCTACTCAAATTTAGGGGGAATTAAAACTCAAATCAACCCATGTTGAGAAGGGGAAATCCACAAATTTCAGCATGTTTACCGTAATCAAAGAGGTCAAATAGTGCCTGGAAGGCTGGGTCAGACTCAGTCTGCTCCAATATGTCTTGTATGGCATCATTAGACATGTGGATCTCTCCCTGCATAAATAAAATATCAGAACATAGATATCCACACTACGCTCCAAAAACTAAACATGTTGACAAAGTTGAAGTGGATATCGAGTTGTAAAAATAACAATACCTGCAGGCCCAGAATTTCATCTATGGACTGGTCAGGCTCCATGGTACTGCATGATGCTTTTGATGTTTGGGGACTGCCATCACTACAAGTAGAAGAAACACACACACACACTAGTAAAAACTAACATCTACTCTAAGAGCCAAATGTAATTGGTAGTAAAGCCAGTAATGCTTAAGTTAAACAACAAAAACTTATTTTCTTATTACCTTGCTAAAATTTTGTTAATATTTTCAGCCAGCTTCTCCTGTAAGGACTTGTCATTTAAAATCCTCTCTCTTGCATTCTGTATCACCATTTGCTGCAAAGAGAAAAACAAAAATCCAATCAGAAATTCACATCAGTCAACAGGGGTTAGCATTGTTATCAAATATAACATGAATGGTATAAACAGTGTATTTGGGTTGTATTGTACTTACAGGGAAATTTTCAGTGACTGCCTCTTCGCTCTGGGGCTCTGCTGTCAGGTTACAAGCTTCCGTGGTTCCCTTGACTCTTCCAGTCCCAGTGGCTCCAGCAGAACCACCAACTCTCCTCCTGGGGGAGTCACTGGGAAGATTACTCTCGTCAGAACCACAACACATAAGAAAATCATACTAAGTGGTAAACAAATAATACACAGTCACACCCTTTCCGACGCACAGGGGACAGTGGTCCTTGGGTTAGCCGGTTGTCTGGAACCATAATTTGTAAAGGTGACTCTCCTGTAACAGAAAACCAGTGTAATTCAATTAACCTTTATTTACAAAACATTGATAATAATAATAATAAAAGCTACAGTAATGGTAAAAATTAGATGAACTAGACAACTGTTGTCAGTCAGTCTCCAGCACACTGCTGCTCACGTGTATGTTCACTTACGGGTCACATTGATGAGCAAACGTCCTCCATCTTGGATCTGGGGCTGTGCACTGCAGATGGGGGAGGGTCTGGTCTGCTGGGAAGTGTAGCAAACTTGGGTAGTGTGTCCCAGGATACTCTGAGGGCTATGCAGTTGGCTGGCACTGCTCTGGGCAGACTGAGAGGCTGATAATGCCAGACATCCAGTAGTGGGGGACTGTGTTGACGACAAGGCTCTCTGTCGCCCTCTCAGGTTTGCAATCCCGTTACGTGTGCGGACTGCAGAGTAAATAAATCCATCATGTCACAGAGCAATAAACAATAGTTAATCCAGGCTTAGGTGGCCAATATTATTTATTATAAAGCACTTACGTCTTTGATTCTGGATAACAGCTGGGGAGTTATGCATAGACCTAATGACAGAACAAGTTCAAATTGAAGATATTGGAAAGTGCACCATGACTGAGTTATATCCTAAAAGTTACTTCAGAAAGCCTTTTTAAATGTGAATAATGGCATGTCATTACTTTATTTGATTGAGTGTGAAATCAAGCTTTTTCCACAATGATGTCATCATGGCAGGTATCTGAGTCTCTTCACAGGTCTCTAAATAACAAAACAGGAAAATGCAGACAGCATACAGGTCAGTCTGTTAGGCTAGAAACTGAAGGGACACAAGTTAGAATCTAGTGCTGACAAGAGGAAACATTTTGTTATTCCATTGAGCAAGACAATTACCCCTAAAATGTAAGGTTGACATCTTCAATGTTTTTATTAAATAGTTTTAATTTACTAAAAGTAGTAAGTCTGCTTACCTTTAGCTTTGACAGCAACATATTCATTCAAAATGGTGGTCAGGTTTTTACCAAAAAGAGACTGCAGTGGGAGTAAACATTAGTTAACAAAAGCACGAAGAACTGTGATTTTAATGATATGCTGGACTGACAACAAACTTACAAACACACAGGCAGGAATAGTTCCATCTTCTGAGCTATGTTCTGCATACTCCTTCAAATTTGGGCTCTCACGAATGAACGCCTGGCTTGTACAACACAGTCCCTCTTGTTGCAGGTATCCTATAGACACAGCGGTCAGGAATTAAAATCTTAATTGTAGCTGGCATGTTAGCTTGCTAACGACAATGCAGTCCTCTCTGTTCAATGTCACCAACAACAGACTGCTACAACTAGAACAGGACCCAGCTCAGACACCGCTAGTTACTTACCTAAAACGAGCCGGGCTATATCAGACGGAAGCAACATGGCTGTAACAATTACAAACTACATTATACGTAAAATCAAGTATGAATACATTCAATAGTAATGAAACAAGTCAATCTGATAAAAAGGCAAGATATTGTATACACTAAGGGTGTATACGCAATCTTTAACCAGCCATGAAAAGGCGGGGAAATCGAGCACATGTAACCCGGAATTTCCACAACATTTGGAAGATCAGCATTATGGGAAGTTGTGTTTTCAAAGTGTTACATTTTTAGCACACTTTCCGGTTCTTTTAAAATGCTACAGATCCAAAGAGCCGCTTTGGTCCATCATGAATATAATTAGAACAAATGTCAGCATATAGATTTCCCACAATTGCCACAATCAGAAAAAAAAACAATTCGATGTGGAAAAATCTACGTTAAAAACTGGTAAAGTGTCTTTGTGACCCGGTAGTGATTTGTCGTTTTCAACAGAGGGAGGCGCGATTTAGCTGTGTACAGTGTTAATGTTAAGATTTTACAGTTGGCATGCTGTTTGGAGGAAGGTTTAGTTTATAGGTTCAGAATGAACGATAAGGTATGAAATAACACAATAACGTCGCATCAAAATAACCTGTAATGTTTTGATTGTTTGTGTTAGCTAGCTATGTGTCTTTTCAATATCATGCTATTCTACGCTAACTGTAGGAAGTACTGTATAGCCAGGTGTTTAGTTTGCTGTTTTTGAGCAATCTAAATTAATTATTGTGAGATTATAGATTTTTTATTAAACTAGGATTGCTAGAATTTGCAAAAATGATTAGCTAACTTGTTGACACATGTTTAAGGAAGGCATTGTTTCTGTAAATATGTAAAGCTAACTACGTGTATTCAAACACATGCATCATCCATCATATTTCTTTTAGGTTCATGTCTCCCTATTCTGTTGATTGACACTTGCACACGACCCCAAGGCATCATGAGCTTGGCCCTTCACGAGCTGCTAGTCTGCTGTAGAGGGTTGGAAAATGAAAAAGCAACAGAGAGAAAGGTAATTTTATTAAATCACGAGTCCATTTAACTTAGACCTGATTCAACATCTGTGCACAAACCATTCTTATATCTAGAAAGAGGTTGATCGCTTCAGACGGCTCATCAGGTCACCTGACATAGTAGAGGAGTTGGATCGCATTTCTGGAACCAGAGCTGCAAGAGGCTCCAAGCAACTCAGCTGGGATTTAGTTTTCAGGTACGTTTTTTACCTATATAATTTAGTAACTGAATCTGACTATTTGGGCAATGAGGTACTGCCAGGTTAGTGAGGCTACTACTGTAGAAAGTACTGAAAATCCCCCTGGACAAGACCGACTGACTTAAGTGTAAACAATCTGCACGTTGCATGCTCAATATTTGCAAACTCACTGTCTTCTACCAGATTTTTGCAGCGATATATGCAGAAAGAGACTGAGCTGCTTCAGTCAGGGAAAGCCAATGTTTCAGCGACAACGCAAGCCAACCGCCAGAAGAAGATGCAGGAGGTCAGCAGCTTGATCAAATACTTCATCCGCTGTGCCAACAAAAGTAAGGGCTTACAGATTCACTCACCAGTTAACACCATGAACTGTAGACCACATGTTCGATGTAGATCTGTTGGTAGAGCGTGGCGCCTGCAACAACAGTGTTGTGGATTTGATTCTCACGGGGAGCCAGTATGAACATTTTTGCACTCACAACTGTATGTTGCTTTTGATAAGAGCATGTGCTAAATGATGTACCTGTAATAGAGTTTAATGCCTGCAGTCTGTGTTATCTATCCCAATGTATCCGAAATGGCTGCCCCCCTTCTTTCTATAGTGCACCACATTTGCCCAGGGCCAATAAGGTTTTGGTAATGGAGTATATGGATTAAAGAAACAGGGTTCCCATATGGACTTACTGACTGTCTGGAAGTCCCTACCGGTGCTTTAATCCCCTCTTCTCTCCAAAGGAGGGCCTCGTCTGAAGTGTGGAGAGCTTCTAAATCATGTGATGGAAGTGCTGCGAAACTCATTTAGCTGCTCAGCCTATGGCGAGGACTACAGCAGCATCCTGCTAAAGAACATCCTATCTGTCCGCAGGTACTGGTGTGACATCACTCCGCAGCAGTGGCACGGTCAGTGGTTCTTATTGCTCCCCTCAATACAGTGAGAGTTTGTTTTGTATGTGCTGTTGATCTCTATGAACATACAGTAATGTGTGATGGCTTTTGGGAACTTACAGCTAGTACTGTAAATATTTGATTTAAAGGAAAGATGTAAAGGGCCCAACATGCAATTTCAAATGTATTTTCTTTCTGATGTTTTGCTTGTTTATTGTTGTTTATTGTTTATTGTTAAAAAGGATCCCCATTAGCTGTCACCCAAGTGGGACGAGGTAATCTTCCTGGGGTCCAAAAACAAAAGATCACTTAATGATAATCTAAAAGCAGTAAAACATTGAAGACATCATTACAAACATCATCAAACATGTCCATTCCCTACTCACAATTTTAAATGGTACATTCTCAGATGATACTTAAGAGACCTTGCTATTAATTTCACGTATATTCAGTGGGCAATTATCTGAATGATTGATGTCTTGATAAATAACTGCTCTTTTTAAAGCATTATATTTTGGGTATGGTAACAACATCTGGCCATCATCAGCTGACCTAGTCAAATGAGAGTGAACCTCATCACACCTAACAATTTGGTTATATAAGAAAACAGGTTGAGGAAAAAAAGACAATATTTCTGAAAAATGTAGTTGTATTGTAAACCAACCTGTTTTCTACCTTTAACCATAAGAGTCGACGGTGCATACTGATAGTGTTTGTTCTCATGGGACAGTGTAAAACTAACCTGGCAGCTCTATTTTGGGCAGTTTGTAATTTCTTTAGTTGACCTTTAGATGTAGATGACCATACAGGTGCACAATAATCCAGATTACATAAATTAAAGATTTAGCCACCTGTCCAACAATGTTTGTAGGGACATAAGAAAGACATTTCCTCACCATAGAGATACCACAACCCATCCTCTTCACTATGGTATCAACATGTTCTACCCATGACAGCTGACTATCTATTATTGTGCCTAGTAATTTTACCTTATCCACCTGTTCTATAGGTATCCCAGAGAAGTTCAAACTCATCTTTGGTATAGATGACAGTTTATGACTCAATCCCAAGATAATTGATTTTGCTTTTGAGATAGTCAGCACCAACTTATTTTGTTTTCCATTCAAAAACCATATTTAACTCAGCTGATAAAACATTGTCCAGTTCACTGACAGTTTTCGCAGCATGATACAAAGTAAAATCATCAGCATACATTCGTACAGTTGCTTTACACAATACTGATGGTAAATCAATTGGGAAGATGGCGTATAAGAGTGGTCCAAGGCAG
Source organism: Umbra pygmaea (assembly GCA_016801145.1). Classification (NCBI taxonomy): domain Eukaryota; kingdom Metazoa; phylum Chordata; class Actinopteri; order Esociformes; family Umbridae; genus Umbra; species Umbra pygmaea. The sequence goes on along the minus strand of JACXGM010002945.1, from coordinate 1,151 downwards.
CTCCCCTGCGGGACCCCGCAGTCCAAGACCTTAGAGTGAGACCAGCTGCCAGTGTAATAAACCCGTTGGGTCCTACTTGTGAGAACTCTTCATAAATCTGATAGCAGTTGGACTAAATCCATAGCACTCCAGTTTACCAATGAGTAAATTGTGATCTATGACATCAAATGCTGCACTAAAATCAAGTAATACTGCACCAGTCATCTTTAAATTATCAATCTCCTTGAGCCAGTCATCTGTCATTATTGTAAGGGCTGAACAAGTTGAATAGTTACGTCAATAAGCATGTTGGAAATCTGTGTTCAAGCCGTTACAGTCAAAGTATTCATGTATTTGTGAGTGGACTATTCTCCATCAGTTTACTAAGAACTGGAAGAATAGTTAAGCGTCTACTGTTCTTCCCAGTGAGTGCTAATTTGCCATCTTTAGGTAAGGGAATACTTTTACCTTCTTTCCAGATAGTGGGAAAACACTTTTCATTAAGCATGCATTTAATATTTGACATAACGGACCGCAAACATAGTCAGCCGCCAGGCCAAGTACCTTACTCTCCAGCATGTCAGTACCCACTGAGCTGTGTTCAGGCAGGGACTTCAACAACATCTTCCTTACTTCTCTCTCCTCCACCCTATAAACTGGAAAGTGCACCTCTTGTCTAGCATCACATTATTTTTTATCAGCTTTAAATAATTAGAATTAGTATTGTCCATATTTCGCCTTAGCACATGTACCCTATTTATGAAGAAATCATTCAAATAATTTGCTATATCAGATGGTTTAGTCAGAAACATGCCTTCTGATTCCACAAAGGAAGCCCCTCCAGTTGTCCGTCTACATTATTTCATTAAGGGTTTTCCACAACTCTTTAACATCTTGCTTTACAGCATTTATTCTTTGAATGTAAAATTATTTTTTCATTGATCTATTCAGATTTGTAATCTGATTTCTCCGTTGACAGTACTTGAATCTGTCCTCCACTAATCCAGTCCTTACTAATGTAGATTTGGCTTCATCTCTTTCCTTCATGAGACTATTTATAGTTTCATTCAGCCATGGAGCTGGTCTTGCTATTACAACAAACTTCCTCATAGGGGCATGCCTGTCAACAATCTACATGAAGCTTTTACAACACACTTCCTCATAGGGGCATA